>BQNB010020175.1:0-65823 GCA_026074375.1 Tanacetum coccineum | reverse complement strand
GACGGCTCAAAACGATAGAATCCTCAAGTTTGAACTATTTACGACTTTTTATATACTAAACTTTATTTAGCAAATATATAGCACATATCTACCGATTCATTAAGATAAAAAAAATACCGCTAAAAAGGTCTTTCAATAGCGAGCAAAATGAGCCAAATATTGATATACTTTTAACATGTGTACTATTTTATAGAATATTAAATTTCTATATTTTTATAAGATCGTGCGAAAAAAAATTCGTCAAAAGAAACCGCATATATTGGCTTAAAAAAAGTATGCAACAATCCAAAGGCCCAATTCCTATGCATTTGAAAAAAAAATGCTAATTCGAAAAAAAATATGCCCCGCCGCAACGCGCGGGCAAATATGCTTGTTAATTACATTACAAAACATCAAAGTCACGAAAAGTAAATTAAGAATCAAAGTCGTATTAGTTGCATTAGATAGCGTTTTAGTTTCATAAATTATGTTTTAAAACCCGGGTTGACCCGGTTGAACTGGTCGGGTGACCGGAAGCCGGTTTTGACCCAAAAACCCGGTTGAATCGCTGGTTAAACCGGTTGAAGCATGACCCGGTGGCTTGGCCAGGTCAATTTAAAAACCGATTTTTAAAACATTGGTATATTGTTGGCATATATGTATAAAGATGAACACGTAGTATTTTATTGTCCTTTACTTATTTTTACTATCATTTTGAAGATTTAAGAGCATGTATTTTTAAATGTGATCGGTGCTATAATTTTCATGTTCATCATATGTGGCTCACGTAGGTTGAGATGTACTTGATCATATGTGGCTCATGTTATGTGGCTCACGTGCTATAATTTTCATGTTCATCATATGTGGCTCATGTTCATCATATGTGGCTCACGTAGGTTGAGATGTACTAATTCACCATACTTGTGCGATTCAAAGTGTATGTTTTGTGTGTGTGTAGGTTTGTATGTGATTCTTGTAAAGAACGAGGGGGTAATTACTCCGTGCGTTGCCGCGGGAGTTAAGTTTTTTGCATTGTTGTTGTGCAAGTTTCGGTTTGGTAAATATCAATACAGAAAACATGTCAATAAAATAAATACTTTTTCAGAAATTCAATTGTTAAAATTTTAGTACGTATTAAACCAAAAGAAAAAGAAAATTTCTTTCAACCCATACATGATAGTTAGAAAACTTATTTTTTTATCTTTATTTACATAATTTATGTGCTTCAGTGTTTTTCTCTTTGGTTGTACAACATGATTTTATGCCGACAATGAAAAAATTCACTAAAGAAATCTTCGGGTATATTGGAATTGATTAAACAAGCAAGATTACCGCAGTTGCGTTGCTGCGCGTTTAATTTTCCGCATGCGTTTTGCGGACTTTAAATTTTATTTTTATTTATTTAATTATTTTTATTTGTTTTTTTCGCAGCGTTTTTTTTATGTTAATAGTGTTTAAGTTTAATTTTTTCCCAGCACGTACTAGCGGGGCGTTAATTTTTCCGCGCGTTTGTTGCTGTCATATAATTCTTTTTTTCCTAATTTGTCGTAGTTTACTTGTCGGTCTCATATTTACTAGTGCGGGTTACTTTTCAATAATCGTGTTTTATAGTTTTTTTATGGTCTACGCGTATTGTTGGTCAGTCGCCGTTAAAATTTATTTTTTAATTTTTTTTTTTTGTATTCGAATTTATTTTTTTGGTCCTCATGTGTATAATGAACACTGTTAAGTCAATTCGGAAATGTTACCGCAGATATTTTTTATCTCAATGGCGTCGGTAACTTTTATAACAATTTTTTTTCCTCCTATTTTGTGCCGACAAACTTAAAATAAAAAAAACTTAATTGGGCCGGCCTAAAATTTTTGGGCTAAAATTTTAGGCTTCTTTTTGGGCCTCAGACACTGTAGCTACAGTGCTACAATGCTTAAATGTAATAGTGCAAATGAGTCCAAAAAACGCCCGTTCCCCCAACCCGTGTTAACTTTTCAAATGTGTATTATTTAGTAATCATGTTTAAATCATTGTTTGGAAGAAAAATTGTTTTGCATTTTTGTTATTTTTAAAATAATAAAAGTCTAGGAATAAAGTTTAAAAGGGATATTTGTTTATTTTTTAAAGTTATAATAAAATTTACACTTAACTCAATAATTTATTTAAAAATCAACCAATAAAGTTTTCTATATAATTACTCTCTTTTTCAAGTTTTTGTTTCACAAATGTTGACATTCATATATTTTTATGTGTTTTTTTTTCTCCATCAGAATTCTCCACCAATTTTTTTTTATTTTGACCAAATTTTATTCAATTTATGACTTTTGAAAATTGAACCATCCAGATCACTAAACATTTTACCTACGTGGCAAAATCAAGCGTTCTGATTGGTTCAATTTTTTAATTCATAAGATTCAATTTGATAGAAAACTTCGAAATGATGTAATTCTTTTATTATATAAAAGATTTTTACTATCATTTTGAAGATTTAAGAGCATGTATTTTTAAATGTGATCGGTGCTATAATTTTCATGTTCATCATATGTGGCTCACGTAGGTTGAGATGTACTTGATCATATGTGGCTCATGTTATGTGGCTCACGTGCTATAATTTTCATGTTCATCATATGTGGCTCATGTTCATCATATGTGGCTCACGTAGGTTGAGATGTACTAATTCACCATACTTGTGCGATTCAAAGTGTATGTTTTGTGTGTGTGTAGGTTTGTATGTGATTCTTGTAAAGAACGAGGGGGTAATTACTCCGTGCGTTGCCGCGGGAGTTAAGTTTTTTGCATTGTTGTTGTGCAAGTTTCGGTTTGGTAAATATCAATACTGGTCTCATTTTATTCGTGGTCCAGAAGCATTTTTGTCCGTATATTTTTTATTTAAAAAATTTATGTAAAAAAGTTGCGAATAAAAGAAACTTGAGGGGCCTTTTTTATTATTTTTTTAAAAATTTATGTAAAAAAGTCGTAAACAGTTAAAAGTTGAGGGTCCGTTTTGTAATTTTTTTTTTAGTTTGGGCCAAATTTTTTGCATTGTTGTTGTGCAAGTTTCGGTTTGGTAAATATCAATACTGGTCTCATTTTATTCGTGGTCCAGAAGCATTTCTGTCCGTATATTTTTTATTTAAAAAATTTATGTAAAAAAGTTGCTAATAAAAGAAACTTGAGGGGTCTTTTTTATTACTTTTTTAAAAATTTATGTAAAAAAGTAAACAGTTAAAAGTTGAGGGTCCGTTTTGTAATTTTTTTTTTTAGTTTGGGCCAAATTTTGGGCTAGTTTTTGGCCCGGTACTGTAGCACTGTAGCAGGCACTGTAGCTGCTACAGTGCCACCGACCATTTGTGAAATGTATTATAGAGTAATATTTTTTTTTAACGGCAAATTTTGTTAAAAAAACTAGCAAGGAGCTAGAAAAGATTATAAAATAAGACAATTAGGGTTCTTAAGCCAACTAACCCAATTGATTTTAAACTTACAACGATTAGAAATTCACAAATAGGACAATTGAACAATGTGTCGAAAAGGAGATCTTGCCTAGGCTGTTTGGATCCGAACAAAACCTGGTTTCTAAAGCGCCAAATAAGCCACCACAAGATGTAGCAAATGCCTTCAAGAAACGTCTTCAACTGTTTAGGAAAACGGGTGTTGTTAAGCCAACTAAGTCAATCCTCGTATCTATCAAAAGAAATGGAATCCATCTCCCACCATCGCAAGAATTTGTTCCAAACTTGTCGAGCTAAATGACAAGAGAAGAAAATGTGAGATGTAGATTCCGCCGCCGAGTTACAAAGAGGGCATAGAATCGAAGGAATGTCCATCCCTCTAAGCGAAAGGTTAAGCCTAGTAGGGATCTTGTTCAAGAAAATTTTCCAAGCGTGAGAATATTCCACCTGATATGGATAATCTTAACCCATTCTAGAGGAACATTATTTTTTAGGCATAGCGATAGACTTGAACCGAATTAGATAGGTGACCTCCAGAGGATTCGAGAGACCAAAACCACCGATCATACATATTAGGAAGAGAGATGCCAGTAGTTCGAGAGCCAAGCAAAGAAAACTGTTCTTCTTCAACCCCTCGCGTATGAGGCTTCGAAAAAAGTGTATCAAGATGGTTTGACTCAAAACCCCTTTTTAAAGAAAAGCGAAAACCCCCCCGCCCCTAATTGAATTGCATGTCTCAAGTGCAATGCAACCCCGGGATATAAAGATTTGAAAGGACCTTCGTCATGCCCATTTGTCGTCCAAAAAGAGTGGTTCCTCAGCATTACCCAACTTTTTCTTCAAGAATTGCATAAGGTCGATACCTTTAGAATTAAGAGCATGCATCTCACTGATTATATCTAACCAAGGTGAACGTCGTAAAGACGTGGCGCAAGAAGAAAGGGCCCCATGATTGCCATGCATAACTTGAATGAAACGAGACCACCAAGAAGAATCTTGAGAAAAAAAGCGTCAAATCCCTTTAAAAAGGAGAGCTCGATTCGTAGCATAAAGACTAGAAACCCGAGACTTTTTTTAGTAACTTTTTGCTATATTTCATTATGTTGTGTTTTACCCACTTGTAATCTAATTTGAATAAGGAGGTTGAGAATACAAATTTTCAAAATTATATTCTTTGTTCTCTTATATATATAAAACACAAATTTATGTCTTAAGATGTAATGGCTTATACTTATCTTAATTAAAAATTCGTCATTCTTTCGTAATGTTATCGTTATAAAAAACGTATAAGTGAATAATATTTGCTCGTCACAAAATAAGTCACCGGGTACCCGCCGCCGCATTGCGCGGGTACCCTGCTAGTACTACATATTAAGCATTTTTACATTCTAAAAATAAAAAGCTTGAATTTTCAAGTTACAACCATTTAAGCATAGTGTACAAACATTATTAATTAAAACTTGACAATTTACAAACATAATTAATACTCTTATTAAAATACCCTATTACATAAATGTATTATCATATCTACACATTTTACAACCATAGAAAAGCATGCTATACAAATTTTTATACATAATTAATACGCTAATTAAAACACCAAATTACTTAAAAGTACAATGATATATCCACATTGTACAAACAATTAAAAGGATACCTTTCTGATTAATTACAACCAATTAAAACACCCATTACTCTAAAGTGCAATAATATTTTCGTAACGTACAATCTAAACAAGCTACAATATAATCCAAAGTAGAAACTAATTAAACATACTAATTAATGTTATTTTTAAAACACCTCTAAAATGAAAAAGTATATGTTATTATACACAATGTACAAAAAAAATACAAGACGCTTTATACAATTATATGCTAACAAATTGATGGTACATATAGTTTTGAAAACCGGACCGGACCAACGGACTCAACCGGGAATTGAAGTCGCAACTGGTTCGACTAGCTAATAAAAGCCGTCCGAAAACGAATATGAGATGACCCGTCTAACCGATACAAATGGGTGAATCGAGATCTATTTCTCCGATTAATCGTCATATGGTACCCGCCGCCGCAACGCACGTATACCCTGCTACTACGAGTATTAGGCTGCTCACTATGGTCGGTCGTCGTCGGTCGCCACCACAGTGGCATAGTCGGTCACCGATGATTATTGGGCAAAAGGATCGGCCACCCGACCGTTGTCGAGACAAAGAAAAAGCCCAAAAAAAAGTCCATTTTTTTATTTTAATTAAAAAAAACTTTTTTTAATTTTAAAATTTAAATATTTTACCACTATAAATACCCAACTCATTACACCATTTTATACACACACGAGGCATGCAGACCCGTGCGATGCACACGGCTTGTGTCAAATTTTTTTCTCATGTGGTTGCTTGCATAATGATTTTGTTAGAATGTTGATGCGTTAGTCTGATTGTGTATACTTTGGGAATTGGCCGTGTAATGTTTAGATGCGTTGTTGAACATGCAAACCCGTGCGATGCACACGAGTTGTATCTAAGTGTTTATTACATAATGATTCAGGCTACTTCAAAATAAGCCTTAAGAAATGAATAGTAATAATTAAGTGATTTTTTAAACTTTTTCTCGTGAAATACATGTTGGACCAATGTCAAATAATATTCACATATCTACAATTCTACATCTTTATATATATGCTACGCACCACTCGTAGTTTGCTCAAAGTAAACGAATAGACAAACAATAAAATACAATACAATAATAAAAATATACAATATGATACTACGTAGTAAAAAAACATTCACATCCTAATTGGTGGAGTTTATATAGTGAGGATATGAAAAGACTTTATAAATAGCAAAGCTTTTGATTTTCTTAGTAACTGAAACTATAAAGTTTGTTAAGGAGATAATATGGGATGCTAAAAAGACAAAAAGTTGCACAGAATTGAATTTACATGTAAAAATGCATTGATCGCTAATCATTAATACTCCATGATATTGAGTTTCAGTATGCATTTGGGTTTTTTACTTATGGCTCTCTGGGTGAGACAAATCATTTAAAGAGACAGCCCCAATAAATTTAGGGGCTCAATCTTTTAGTATACCATTGATCATGCCATTTATTCACATGGATTTGTACAATATACAAAGCTTGTGTTACACTACACAATATATACATCAATAAAACACACAGATAAATTACTTATCTATAACAACAAAGAAAAAAAGTTCTAAAGCCTAAAGCCTAAAGCCTAAAGCCTAATTTCGAAATTTTGAGTTCCCTTTCATGGGGATCCTTAATTTCGACCAAAAGAGAATACCGAACACTGTTCGAATGGACCGAAATTTTGGGTTCCCTTTCATGGGGATCCCTAATTTCGACCAAGAGAGAATACCGAACACTGTAACAATGTACCGAAATTTCGGGTTCCCTTTCATGGGGATCCCTAATTTCGATCAAAAGAGAATATCAAACACTGTTCGAATGGACCGAAATTCCGGGTTCCCTTTCATGGGGATCCCTAATTTCGACCAAGAGAGAAGAGAGGAGAGGTATGGGATGAAAAATGAGGTTTAGGGACCCCCTATTTATAGTGTTAGGATTAGGGTTAGCTTTGAGAAAAAGCTACATAATCTTGACACAAATGGTCCCTCCCTCATTAATACTTTGACACAAATGGTCCCTCCCTCATTAATACTGCTGCATTAAATGTAAAAACTCTACATATTTTTCGGTATAATCATGGAAGCATGGGGTACTCCTCAAGATGCTTATCAATGTATGCAGTAGGGTTTTGTACTTATGGCTCTCTGGGTGAGACAAATCAATGGTTGATTGCATAATGATTCTGTGAAATGCTGATGCCTTAGTTTGATGTTGTATACTTTCGAAATTGCATGTGTAATGTTTAGCTACGTAGTGCGGGAATAATTTTACATATAACACGGGTTGTGTTTAATTGTTGGTTGCGTAATGGTTATGTGAAATGTTAATGTCTAAAACTCACGTTTTTTTATGCAACCAATATTTCCTCCTAAAAACATATTAGTAATGTATTAATAAGTGAAAGATTAAGGACCTTATGTCTATGGTTTATTTAAGTGAATAAATTGGTTTACGAATTTTTAGGATGTTTCTTACACCAAAGAGCTTAAAAGCAATAAAATGGCTTTTTATAAATATATTGTACACATGGTTTGCAAGAGTTCTCATCTATAAAAGTTTATTAAAAGTTTAAACGCAGGATCGTTTAATGCATTTGGTTTGCTTCGTATATAGTTAAAGGTAATTTATGATAAATAAAATTAATAATTTGCTACTTTATATATTTTATTTTTAAATGTTTTTTATATCATAAAATATTTATTTAATGGCAACTTTTTATAGAAAAGTGGTGTTTGGCATTCTGGTGTAAATGAATTTATTTATACTATATACCAAGTGTGATGCAAGTTCGAACACCTCATGTATTGGGTTTGCTGTGACATATTTATACTTTATATCCCAAAAGATCACAATATTTTGTTAACAATACAAAAAATGTTTATTGTACTTAACAATATAAGAAAGAATAGACAAATTGTTTTGTCATTATTCTAAAAAAGGCAACATACACTAATAATACCATGTAGATATATTCTTTTCTAAAAACTAATCAAAGCAAATTACTCGAATTAGCTAAATGCCTTAATGAGCGTGATTTGCGTTGACAATTTGGATCCCATGTTTCTCTCTTTTTTGTGAAAAAAGAATAATGCGTCTACTGTCTAAGGAAATGTAAATTTTGATACTTTATTAAATAGCCAATTAACAGCTAAAAATATCATACAGTTGAAGTTTCTTATATATACAAAAATAATAAATAAAAAAGTTTAAGTGATACAATAAATAAGAAGTTATATACATGTAACCCATTAACCCTTAATGACATTTAACTCCCTAAAACCTGTAACCGCAGTCTCCTATTTCATTTCCGCTTCCCTTTTTATTTCGTCACTCCTATCTATCCTCCAAAAAACCTCCTGCCCCCATCATATCACCGGAATCTCATCTCATCCTCGGGGTTTATGGCGGTTTCATAGCTATTCTATCCTTGTCGCAACGGTTGTGTTTAGATCCGTCAAACATTGTTTTGGTAAGATATGTTTCCAATCTTAGTCGTCAGAAAGTATTACTATGCTGCTACTGTCTCCGGAATATTCAGCCGGATTTTGCCACATCGTCGGAAACCATGGTTGTGTTTAGATCTGTTGACCAAGTTTGTGTTTAGATCCATTGTTGTGCAACTATTATCGCCATAGTTTGCCACGCCATCGTGGTGCCCTTGCTTCTCCGCTTCTCCCTAGAATCGCTGGTACATCGAATACATCAAAGCAATTCCATGTTTTTTTATCAATATATCAATTTGTAACTATAAACTCTATCCAACTTACAATTTTATATACATTCATTAGATACAAAAAGTGGAGCGTTACTTCTTTTCCATTGACGTGCACATTCCCAAGCACCTCCATGACTCCATATCTAATTTAGCAAAACAATTCTCCATAACAGATCTATGGACGTTTTGTTTATAACGGGTCGTTTGGCTGCGTTTAGTTCAGATCCTTTGCTAAGTTATTTGGGTATGGGGATTCCGCCATGAAAGTGGTGGTGTGGCTGTGATTTTGGCCGAATTATATAGGCATGGATTAGGAGATGGTTTGTCTTCTTGAAACTCCTACAACTCTTCAACTTTTTCAAAACCACAAAACACTTCGTCTTCTTCGATTAATGCATTGTATGCAACATGATTTGTACATATGGTTGTGTGGGTTATGCAAGCCTGCAGAATGGAAGTTATAAAATGAGTGGGAAGCATTTAAAGATATAAGCATTTAATGGATACATTGGGGTTTTGTACATATGGCTGTGTGGATAATACAAAGCATTTAAAGATATAGCCCCATTAAATTAAGGGGCTGAATCTTTTAGTATAATAGATTCAAACCACTTCTATCTTTAAACTTCCAATTTCTATACACACAATGGCTTCCACTTCAAACCGCTGTGGAAAGGCAAAGACGTATGAACCATGAACAACAACGGAAGAGATCGCGTTGTGTAATGCTTGGTGCGAGGCGATGGAAAAATACGGCACACGAGACATGAAAGAAATGGGAGGGTCTATTCGAGGATACGATACCTTCGTCGTCAAATAGATAAATTCGTTTCGTCCTGAAGTTGCTACTTTAGTGTCGTTTACGATAGTGTCCAACGGATGGACGAGAACGGGTCTTCTGACCTCGTTTTGTTTCAAAATGCGTTAGCCGAATTTCAAACTGGGCATGGAGATCCCTTCACAATTGAGGCGTGTTGGAGAATTTTGAAAAATCATGTTGCTTGGACAGAAATTGAAATGCCTACATACCAACGACGTAATAATTAAGTTTAGTTTAAGTTTCTAATGTATTTTATTTTATTATGTAATGTAATGTTTTTTTATGTAATGTTTTTTTAATGTATTTGAATAATCATGTATTGTTTTTAATGATAATATTTTTTTATTAGTATGTAATGTTTTTAATATGTAATGTTTGTTAATTCAATATTATTATTTTAAATTCCAACGGCTAGTTTCCTCTTAATATAAATATCTCTTCCCATCATTCATTTTCTCCCACAACTTCTTAAATACTGTATTCAAACCATAAATCCAACAACTATGGATAAGAAAACAACCCAAAGCAATCCCACGACCCCCGAGAAACCACCCATGCCTCCCATTACTTCATTTTCTACAGGCGGTTCGTCATCACAACAACATACGCACCAACCCATGTCTCCAATTTCTTCATTTCCAACGATCGAGGAATTAGCTAATGAACATGAGATATGTGATGAATATCTCACAGATGGATATCTCACTGAGCAACAGGAACATCAACTACGTCTTGATAAAAAGGCATTAAGAGAAACGTTAGAAGAAGAAGCAAATGCTGAAAAAGAGTGAGAGGAGAGAATGAAGAAAGAACAAGCTTAAGATGAGTTATTCATGTTGGAATCTGGGGTGAAATCTGATTCAGAATACGAATCAGATTAATTTTAGCTATGTATCGTTTTTAATAATCTAGGAACTATTATGTTGTTTTATTGTAATGTTTTAATGTTATTTTAATTTATTATGTAATGTTTTTACTATTAATGAAATTTAAATTTGTTGTTAAAAAAATTAAAAATTAAAAAAAAATAATAAAGTCGCCTTATAGTGGCAAAAGGTCGCCTGTAAATCGCTGGAGAAAGAAAGCTGATGTGACAGGGTAAAATGCAGGTCGCGACCCATGACCATAGTGAGCAGCCTTAATATAATAATGACTTGTGAGCAAAGAGATCCATCATGTATACATCATCTGTCCCTAAATAAGTGTCTACTGTTGACTTTTAAAGTCTTTTCCCGTCAACTTTAACCTTAAATTATTTTGATTGTGTTATATAATACTTAATGAAAATTATATCAATGAAATACATTTAAAACTCAATCCATTCATATATTTTACATCAAATATTATACAACACAAAAAGAAATATTTAAGGTAAAAGTTGTAAAAGAATAACTTTAGAAGTTAATAGTGCACATTTATTTATAGAAGGAAAGAATATTAAAGTAGTACGACTTGATTAGAATTAGAACTAACCGGAAGAAAAAAATAAATTGTTAGCCCCCTTTATGTCAGCTCTAGGCCTAGCATTGCTTAACTGAAATTGTTAAAGAATTTTTTGTTAAGTGATATTAGTATAACTAATAATTATGGACGTGGTTTTACATTAAAAAATTCATTATGTATTAATATAAGTGTTTTAAAACCCGGGTTGACCCGGTCAATAGAACCGTGAACCCGTGGGGTGACCGAAAGCCGAATTTTGCCAAAAATCCGGTTGAACCATGACCTGGTTGCTCGACGTGGTCAATAAAAAACTTTTTTTAAACATTAATTCATATCGATTAATATTTTGTAAATATTTTGTTTGTTGAAAAATTTACCTTTGTTTAACTCACATTAGTATTGATGTTATTGTTCCAATTTATTTATTAATATCATATTATACACAATATGCGAGTTTAATATGTTTTTCTTGTATTCTTATATAAACTTTAAATAGATATTATACATGTTGTATTTCTAAAGTATAAAGTGTAGAAAGTATAAAGTATAAGGGGGTATTTGTTTATTTTTTAAAAGTTATTAAAAATATGGAAATTATAAGTTTAAGTTAACTCTATATGATTTATTTAAAGTTCAACCACTTTTATTAATCACTTCATCCATTTTTTAATACATCATATATGTAAACCCAATCATCCATCAATGTTGGAATCCTTTTATAAATCATTTTGAAAATTAAGCACTTCGTTTTAGGTTCAAAAGAAACATGAGGTCATAGCTCTATACTAGCATATACCTATTATTCTATTAATGTCGACTGTTAAAACCAATGTGAGGATATTTTTTTTTCTTTTTTTATAACGACAATTTTTTCACACTTATCTCACAATATATCTCACGAATGCTTTTAGCGAGAGTTGAACCACTCAACGCCAACTTCTAAGTTGGTAGGGAACACACATACCACTAGACCAAAAGGCCTTGGGTCTAGTGGTTTACAAACCAATGTGTCACATTTGAAATACATATTTTGAGAAACACTCTTAGTGCGACTTATATCAAAACCACGTGCGCGCATGCGGGTATACATAAACAGAAAAATAATTAGTTAAAACGTTGCAAGCTCTACTTGGATTTAAGCATCAATCATTCCAAGAGAAATATGCCCCCTTCAACCCCATTTGACAACTGAATTGGTCGTTAATTTTATATGTACAACATAATCAACTGTAATTTAATTTAAACTCACAATATACTATGTTAATACATTATTAAATTTTTATGTCAAAACCCTATAAGTACACGGGTATTATAACTTATCTTTTAAAAAATTAAATTATCATGAAACTTTTAGTTTTACATAGGATTCATACTTCCATCGTCCCCTTTAATCAAAATCTCTGATATAGCGTCCCGCAAGTTCACAGGTAAACTTATTATTATCTTTGTATATTTTCTTATTATCGTTAATTACGTTATTATTGATTGATTGATTATCTAGGGTTTGTGGCTTGGAATTGCTGTTTTTATTATTTTCGTTGATTAGTTTATCGATTGATTGTAGATATATTATAATAGAAGATGCATGTTTGTTGAATCAAAATTCGGAATTGCTGTTTTTGTGTTGGTTTCTTGTATTTTATATATTGGTAACGTAATAACCTTTTAGTTTAGATTTCGTTGTTCAGGGGTCTTTGTTTTTGTGAGCTTATAGCTTATTTGGTTTTTGGCTTATATAAGCTTTTTATGACATATAAGCTTTAAACAAACAACCCCTCAAACATTTGTGTTTTATGCTAATAAAAATTTCTTATTGATTAGTAAAATTGTTGTTAAAGTCATAGGGCGGCTTTGGATAAAATTAAGAAATCAGTAATTGAAACTGTTTTATTTGCGACACTAGACAGGTATTCTCAAAGTGTGCATATTCTATCTTAAAGAATCCCAATGGCTCCATCAAGAAACACTGTAAGTCTATTATTATTATTATTAAGGTAATCTTTATATGTTTTTATTTATTTACACTCACATTGTTTTTTTTTTAAACAGATATGTGAGAGACGGACGCTAATAGAAGAAATCC
This sequence comes from Tanacetum coccineum, assembly GCA_026074375.1. NCBI lineage: Eukaryota > Viridiplantae > Streptophyta > Magnoliopsida > Asterales > Asteraceae > Tanacetum > Tanacetum coccineum. The sequence goes on along the minus strand of BQNB010020175.1, from coordinate 52,690 downwards.
AAGAATTATTTAATGAATCAATCACAAGTTATAACGCTGACTTGGTTGAGGAATATTTCTACTTTTCTCCTTTGGAACAAGAAAAGTATGGTGATTACGTAAGGTTTGTAATTAATTTACTTTCTTTGTATGTAATTTTATGATTTATTTCTTATAACAAGTTTTTTGGTGATTATTATAGCATAAATATCTTTAGTATATGCGAAAGATTAAGAAGATTGGATCCACATTTTTTTCGTCATTCAGGACCACAAGATATTGCACAAAATCTTTTAAAGGTATTATCATGTTAAATAACGTTTTTTGTTTATATATGTGCGTGTGTGTGTGTGTTTAATGTTTTATTATTCTTATAGGCTGTCAATAGTAATCCGAAATCTGAGATGATAGAAGAACTCTGTACGCATGATGTTGGCTATTTAACTTTCAAGTTATCCTGGGAATGGATGGCAAAGGTATAGTATTAAATCTTCCTAAACAAACACTTTTAAAACGCATATTACAATTCTCACTTACATACTTCTTGTCTACACCTTTTTCTTTGCAGAGGATTCAGATGATGCTAAATGATGGTGTATCCACATGGGCACCAAAAATTGTGAAAAGATCAGCAGTAGTAGATTCCCCGACTCCGGCTATTGGCGCTGAAATGCATGCGGATGTTATCCGATCTGGTTATATCAGAGACATGTTAATTCATATGCTTGAGTATTCTGGAGTCGCTGTCTACAAAAGATTTTGGACTAAGAAGGTATATGCCGTTGACATGGCTGTTTGAATGTTTATTATATTTGATTGTTTTATATTATTTATGAGTATGAAATTACATGTATATAAATTGGGCATATTTTGCAGTCTATGGATGCTGTACGAACAAACTTTACTGAAAGACGAGGGGTGATTAGTAGTAGAAATACGGCAACTCCTCTTTTTAAGGTGAAGGGAGAAGAGTTAAACAATGTTTATGATGATCTCAGAGCCTTTTGGTACTTCACTCGCTGTGTTTCTCTTCTATATATATATGTATTTGCTTTTCCACTTCTATATGCCACTTTCTAAACCTTTTCCATTTATGGCCTGTATGCAATTTTATTAACTATTTTATTAATATTTCGTCTGAACTTGTCTTAGTTCAAGATATCTTCATTAATGTCAATGCATGTGTATGCCTCTTTGTTAACACTCATACATTTCACTAATGGTATATGTAGGTCTGCAGTTCACGAGCAAGGAGGAGAATTGATAGTATATGTCAGCCCTGTACGCCAGCGAGGGTATGTCGAAAAATGCTTCTCTGTAAGTAACTATCACACAGCAGCATAATTAATTAATAACATGTTAAAAAAGAATATTGGAGAAGAAATTAAATACTGGTTCTTTTTCTAGGCTGTTACAAATGAAAAGTGTTTCCCAGATGAGTGTACCCCTATAGTACTTTGTTGTGGATACCGAACTTCAAGTAGTGAACAAGAAAAGCTGGCTTATTTGTGGAGCAAATACGAAAGTCATTCTAAAGCAGCATCCCTTGTGAAACTAGGTATACATATTGTTCATTTATTCTGTGAAAAAAATGTGATTACCAAAAATATTTTATTGGAGATATCATTCAACATCTTTAAGATAAAGCAATCTAGCACTATACCTGTTTAGCCTGTTACGTTTTTACATGTTATATCTTTTTCTTACAAACTAAAGATAAAACATGCCCTACTAATTTAACGAGATTGATTTAACATAGCTAAATTTCACAATTTTTCTTTTTATCAGGCGAGGTTGCTGGGTATACTGCTGAAGCATCTTTTGAATGTGCTCTTAAGTAAGATTTTCACGCTTTTATCATAATTTTTACGCTTACTGTACTTTATTATAATCGATATGAGTTGAGTGGTAAATGTTATTTTCTTATCAACTTGCTGTAGTCAGTTTTTTATTCACAATCTTTTTGTGTTTTGTGTTGTTAACAGGTACACATACCTGAAAACCCACAGATTGGCTGAATGTACGTTCAATATCGACGAGATGCTTGATGAAGAGGTATTCTTATGATGTTCATTCATTGCTGGTGATGTTATGCTATTTTAAATTGAATTACTCATTGATCTGAAATCTTTAATCCTCTGATAAATAGGGAAATACTTTTTTATATCTACTAAAGACACGAGATCTAGTTTCTTCACTTATCAAGAAATTTGGTAGTAGAGGCACGGTTAAGTATACGAAGGTAAGATTTTCTTTTTGTTTCAATATTGTTACAACTTTCTTATCTCGGTGCTGATTTTATTATTACTTTCTTATTCTTGGCCCAACAGACGGCAGTATTTGGCAAAGAGCGTGAGTTGGCATTACATTTAGTCAGGTTTACTGAGGTAAGACGAACATGCATCGGGCTGAATATTCAATACTAATATACATGCCTAAATGACGTCATTTCACAAATGTAGATGGAAAAAAGAAGTTTGGTTTTTTATAGATTTCCCCAATTTTATTAAATGATCATTTAATGTACAATATTGTATTAATAATCTAACTTTCTTTTCCAGGTTATTGAAAAGGCTTGTTTAACGTTCCTGCTACACCCGGTGTGTGAATACCTTTGGAATTTATGTAAGAAAGTTTCAAGTTTCCACCACGAGGTACATTTACTTGCATATGCTTTTTCTCATACAACATTGAATGTAATTTCTTCTTCTCATACATTATTCAAGGTTACTTTTCAAAAAGTTTATTTTTTAAAAAGGCAACTTTAACGATTTTTTTGTTCCGGTTCAGCATAATTTTATATGTTTTTTAGTGGGTCTGCTTATAAAAAAGCAGATCGTTGATATATCGTGTTAACAAATGCTTTTTTTTCACACAATACCGAATTAAATAACTGGTTCTTTTAAGTTAATTATCTAAAATTTAATTTGATTTTTAAAAAACATATGATTATTTTGGCAGGTTCTGCAGCGTGTGGATTTAAAGGCTTATATATTTTTGTGTAAGGCAACTAAAGTGGTAATGAAAAAATGCTTTCATCTTTTGGGGATCACTCCGGTAGGTTTTCATCTAACAGATTTTCTTGTTAATTCAATTCTATTCTTTGTTTATAAAGTTTACTCTTTTTGTGAAAGGGATTCCTTAAGATGTATTTAAGTTTTGGGATTTAAATTGGTTTGCGTGTATTAAGATACCATTAAAACACAATACCATACTATTGAATCAGTTCATGTTTAAATAATTTACTACTATAGGAAGGGTTTTTTTCGTTTCAAAAAGTGAGTTGAGTTTAAGTAACAAGTAAAAGTATGGCATTAGTATAAAGAAACCAAGTTAGTCAAAGTTTCACATTTTATAACCAGTTTTAAACTTCTTTTTTGCGGTAGGAATCCTCGAGAGTATCTTCAAGAGACACATTGTCAGAAATGAAACGAGCTTTTAACGAAAAGACGGCTTGTGAGGTCATTCTTTATCCGAAAATACGGCTTGTGAGGTAACTACCGATTTGGATATTGAAATTAATTAAGTTTTCGATGCCAAGTTTATTTTATTTCATGCAATCTAAGTAAAATGTATGGTTGTTGACATAAAGTATGGTAGATTTTCCCTATGCCTTTGAAAAATTACTTTTTGTGAAGGTTCATTTTGTAATTTGTAACTAAAATATCATATATAAATAAAATTAAAATGTGTATTTAGTTTAACTATTTTATTAGTTTTTAAATAAGTTTTGAAAGACTAGCTTCATGGGGTTTTTTGTTGTTGTGAAATGACACACACTGATTATGTTAGTTTTAAAATTAGTTTTGAAAACTTGTTTTACGGGGTTTTTGGTTATGAAACGGTGGATTTCTATAATGTCAGATTATGACTAACTTCTCTGTTTACAAAATGAACAAACGTGACCCAAAACCGTCTTCTAACGACTTGTATGTGCAATAGAAGTTCAATGACTAAAACCATATAGAAGTCCGACAAAAGAATTTGAGGCATGATGTTGTGTATCTTGGGAGTAATTTTTAATATAGATCAGTTTCTTTTATGGCTAGCTGGGTAAGTGAAATTCCGTTGTTTCTGTTTTTCAACTTTTATATAATTTTTTTAAAATTTTGTATATAAGAAAGGGTATATTAGATGTCATAAAGTTCCCTAGACATTAATAAGGTAGTTATATATACCTTATATTTGGGAATAGGAAGTTCTATATGTTGCTTCCAGATTGGATCCGGATATTATTATGTATCGAGTTTAAATTGAATTAATTAAACTAGTTGTTGCGAAATTCGAGGTTTATGTTAATCAACATTTATGATCTGTGTTTTGGTATGAAGTTCTATATGTCTTTGCTTTGGGATTGGATCTGAAGATTCTTATGTATCGTGCTAAAAATGATTTAACTGAAATTAGTTGTTGCGCAATGCGAGGTTTATGTTATCAACATTTGTAATCTGTTTTTTTTTCATGCTTAGTAGAATGTCTACTGTGTACATGACAGACTATGACAATCAATTTCTTGATTCTTGTTACATCTATTCCATAATTTTTGTTTATTCTTCAACGCAATTTTGTTATATGTAGTTAATTTTTTTGTTTTTAACTTGTGATACTTGTTTTGATTTTCATCAGGCCTAAAAACCTAAACCCTCGGTTTGAGTTGTTCTGCATGAATGTCCACATTTCACATTCTTCTTTTAAGAAGGGTTATGTGTTTGGGAATGTATCTTTAAAAGACACGGATGGATTAGTATCAGATCGACGATTGCCGGTAGATAAGAATGACCATGGGCATGTTTCCTATTTCTACCATGATTGGAATGACAAGATCGGCATATGCAACAATGCATATTTATTCTTTGGGAATCCTAGCCCTCGCGGTTCCATTTCATTCTCGTCGGTTATTGAGATTTATGCAATCCTTTATGCTACTACACTTGAAAAGGATAAGTGTTTCCAAATTTGCAAATGCCAGACTCCAATAGACTTGTCTAAATTTTGGGCCGAAGGACTAAATTATAAACGCAGTACGCTTACGATTGAAAGTAAGGATGGATGCATACTCATAGACTATATCATGTTGAGAGATGCCGTAGATACAGCTATGGAGTTGCGTTTTGAGTCGCCTGATGATCCTCTTATAAAAGCACCTGTCTCTGGACATATATTTGCCTATTATGGTGATGGTGTACTTGATGACTGTGACGACTTTAGACAACACTGTTACAAGGCCGTTGTCTTCCACGCCGATGGTAATTCTGCAGTGGAGGTTGGCCCACTCACGCTGAAGAGATCCGTCCTGGCCGTACCCGCCAATGGCTACCTCATGATTGAAGCACTTTTTGTGGATGTTAATTCTGGAAAAATTATTTTTAAAAGAAAAAAGGAATTCCCTGCGAAGACCCATGGTTTCAGCAAGTATCGTATGCCCTGGAAAAAAAATTGCTTTTTCAATTTGACCTTGGAATGGAGCCAAGGTACGTCAAGTTGCCTTCATTTGATTATTCCACCTTAACAATGACAAACTGTTATTTATATTTTTACTTATCTTGAAACTGTGTTAGTATGGGCTCCTTATCGGATACACATAAAGGAAGGGAGCTCCACATAGCTTTCTAAAATGTTATGCTATGTGAGATAGCGAGAAATAACTACTTATAGTTTGAATGGTTGTTATTATGCAGGTCCTAAGTCTTCGTATAGTTAGATTAAAAATGTGTGTTGACAAGTGAGAAGTTGCAGGAGAGTTATCATCTTTTGGATTGAAGATGTATGAGGATATAGGAACAGGAGAATATGTGTTTTCATGTTTTGAAAGTCTTTGAACTTGCTTTTGTTGTGTACCCTCTTTATAATTCTAGTTGTCAAACACCCTTGCTATGTTCTGAAAAACTATGTTCAGATGGTGGCTATTTTGAGTTCTCATTCTTTAGTGTGACTGAATCTTTGCTTTTTAATCTTTAATAAGTCATTGTGATATGATGTTTTTTAGTTTATATATAGGAGTAAAAGTAATGTAAGTGTCCTATGTAATATGAAATAAGCAACTCTCAGAAGATAAGCAATTGGAAAAATGAACCTTTGGTACCACCACCAATCCTGCACTTTTAGTTAAGATGCATCCTTAGTCCCTTAGATCTTACAAGGTGACGTAAATTTGTTTGTATAGGAGTTCTTAATGTTTGGGATTTGATCATGTACAAGGGAAATAAGTTGTTACTTCATAAATCATTAAGAGGATAAACAACTTTAATAAGCAATAGTAAACACTCCTGAAAACTAGAATTGTTTCTTTCCATAGTCCAAAAAGCACTTCATGGTTTGTTTTATTTTTTTGAGTGGCATTTATATTGCAAAAAACCTAGGAATTGAAAACAATGATTATAGAATATTACAAGTAAACGAGCCTTTTCTATATATGTCTGCTATAGCCTAGTGTATGTGCAAAACTTGATGTCATTCAGAATAATATATTTCTTTGAACGTTTTGTGTTAAACGTTGTCTGGTTACGGAGGTGCCAAAGGGTTTGGTGGATTGTACAACGACATCCAGAAGGTTGGATCGTTGTTCCTTTTAACAACCAAGTTTACTAAATGTTTTCATTTGTCCTCTATTATAAAAAGGGAAAATGCTAGAACCACAAAGAAACTCCCACAAAAGTTTATATCACTAACACTTTTCTAAAATTTATCAGACCGATCTCAACTTTCTAACAAATAATTCTCCTCGCAGCCCTTTTACAATAACTATTTTATCATCGACACGCAAGTGAGATTAAAAACTATATCTTAGTCATCATATTACATGAGATTAAAAACAATTTTATCACAAGTGTGATGCTAGTTGTGTCGCTCTTTGTCACAATCTGTTGCATTAAGAAGGAAACGTTAAAATCTAACAATATATTGATGATTTCATCACTAGAAGATATAATGGGTTCATGTACACACTGAAACTTATAAAGTATGTCAAGTATTCGTCAGCTTAAACAAAGAAAAAATGGCATTTATACCTATCCATGAATTTGTAATGAGCACCAATCATTGAGCACCGAGAAGTCGACAGCTAAACTTTAACCATACATAGTAACATTCATGTACCAAGTCTGGGGCTGTGATTTCAGCACTTGGTTACAGGTCAACCCAACCAGACCTAGCCCAATTCATGGTATTAAAGAGCCAAGCTTGCCACATTCAGCGACAACTGATCAGTTACGAACTCGAGATTATGCGGAAAATTAAAAGTAACAGGTAGTGATTATTATGGTACGTGGGTAACTAATCTCCTAAGCCCATGCTGTGCATGGCAGAGTTACTGAGTATAAGCCTCTAAAAGAAAAAGAACTCATCTTCATTGCACTGAGTTAGAGAGAAAATAAAGAAAAACCATTAATAATATATTTGCAATAACAATGACTACCTGTTACTTTTAATTTTCCGCATAATCTCGAGTTCGTAACGGATCACCTAAGCATATAATTACATTAAAAAGAATTGAACTTTGAGCATATTTCACATGATGACCTTTGCGATATCTTTTGTTCCTCTTTTACGAAAAAGAAATGGATCTTTGGCTCTTAATTTGTCGGGGGAATTGCATATATATCTTTACAAAAGTCTAAAATTACATATATCCCTCCAAAAATAATAATTACATATATATCTTTTATAATCTTTAGAAGTGTCATATATATCCAAACTAGCTATGCGGAAATTATATAATGAGTTGTGTATTACGTAGTTAGACATTAGAAAGAATCACATTGCATACGAATAGTAAGCATAAACTTGTTACAAATATAACATGTTTATCAAATATAAGTGGACCGATTAATTAGCAGTTTTCACGTACTATACATGTTTCTATTTCCATCACTTTCGGAATCATTTTTACAAGTCACAAATCTCAGTTATTATTAACAAAAACACATAGAGATAAAAAGTTGCGTGCTAATACTGTATCTGTAGCATGAGAGATGAGAGATGTCTTGCTATAATATTGTGTAAATTTTTGGAACAACAAAGTAAATGCACGCAAATAAAACAAACGTCCAAGCTAGTTTTTCATCGTATCTAATTAACTTTTCATTTAATGACCAGTTGGTACTATTTTATAGGCAAAGTTATGTATGTCTAACTTTTGATGTATTTAAGTTGTTTTCTGCGTTATGTATAATAAGCATATAGAAAGAAGGACAACTCTTCAAACTGTTGGATAATAACAAGTACCTGTGCAACATCACTATCCCGGGAATTAAGGAGCGATGTCTCCAAGGAGTACCGACACCCAAGGCAAAGGCTAGGTATAGGTCGTCTCCTTCATTCCCAAGGCGTCAAGAACAGTATTTCTAAACAGTACTTCAAGTAGTATAAATACTCAAGCATTTACTACTTGAGGAGAGAGTTCACACACACACATTTATCACTCATAGCCCCTTCGGCTCTTGCAAAAGTACTTACTTTCACGTCCGAGCTTGGTCGTGGGTCAACACCCGGGGCGAGCTAACGGGTTTTCTGGCTTACTTTCAATACTAGGTGGATTACACGGTCTAGAAGCGTGGAAACCCTCCTATTTCTCTAAACGGTAAATTAACTAAACAAATTGGCGCCATCCGGGACTCTGATCTTATCTACCAAAGAAAGAACTATTCCCCACACGAGGTGGAGCACCGGAGGGTCAAGCCGAAGAAGGCCGAGAAGGAACTCCCTCAACAAAAGAACAAATCGAAGGGCAACATAAAATCCGCCATGAGTCTATATTCAAAATCACAACAAGCGAAACAAACAACCAGATTACGAGCTGAACTTCGATATGAAGACCAAGGAGACCCCAATGAAGATCGAATGTTGAAGGGCATGAATTTGATGATGAAGATTTAATTAAGCCTTTCAAAGAAACCTCAAAGACGCCATTTACGCGAAATAATCCTCGAGTTCTCGGTCCAGAATACAGCATGCCAACCAACCTCGCATACGACGGTCCACACTCGGCAGAACCCATTTGAATCGTTTTGTGGGGGCTGCGAATTCGGGGGAATGGCCCATGCCGGTATGGTGCCGAATGTTTCATGGCAAACACTGGACGGATCAGCCAGGGGATGGTTCGAGAGCCTTCCCCCCAAAATCTAGAGAATGTGGAGGTTATCGAAGCTTTCAACCACTAGATATTCAACCCAGGAAAGCGTGTAACACAGAACCTCACGAAATCACCAAGATAAGTGTAGGAAAACCAATGAAAACCCTAACGACATTCAAGGAAAGATGGACTGTGGAGACAGGATTCATCATTGGTGTTCCAGAGGTTATGAAGATTTCATCGTTCATGGACTCTGTTAAGTCCCCCGAATTAGCCAAGCGTTTTGCTAGTAATGTGCCCAAGACGGTCAATGAAATGATGAAACGTTTAGATGAGTTCGTAAGGGCCGAGGAGGCATACGCCCTTACGGAATTACCGCCGGGAGAATCACGAGACATCCATCGTCGATTGTCTTTTTGGCAGGGTCACGAGACGTCCACCAACGACTGACTTTTCCAGCTGCCAGAAGAGACGACCGAGACGGTCGGAACAGCCCGAGAAAAGATTTCCAAAAGGGCGACTATAGGAATTCTTACAAGGTCAGAGACAACTTCAGTACGGGAAGACACAGAGATTACAGAACTTCATACCCCCAAAGGGAGCAAACAAACAGACCCGTACCGGTACTTTCATTAGATTCCTTGACAAAGTGCCTTAAAGAAATACTGGCAACGGAAACACAACTGCAATTACCACCACCAAGACTTGTGGCTAATCCGTTCAACGGGCGGATCCCAAAAAATACTGGCGAACTAACGCCAGGAACCAAGGGTCATCAACAAATTACTGAGTATCCAATAAGAAAGCAACTAGAAATTCGCCTTAAGAATCGAGGAAAGCTTATATTCACTGATGAAAGACTTAAGGCAAAGGGTGGAAATGAGACAAATAGAACCCTACCCCCAGGCGTAGAAGGTAATTAACAAGGTCCAAACTGTTCACATCTTCCAAAAAAGAAGAAACGTAAAGGACCAGCGAAGCAACGGAGTCTTGGATAGAACACCCCTAACACTTACCCGTCAATTATGACTGTGATTGCGCGGACGAGGCCTGATAATAGAAGCAGAGGTTGAAAGGATATCTCGTTAAGGCGAGTCTATGATGGACGAAGGTTCATCCGGTGGAAGTCATGTTCTAACATTGCTCAGAACCTTCCGTAGAAAGTAAGGGCGACTCAGGAAACTAAAAACAAATTTGTGTGGGTTTTCGCAGGGGAGTATAGCGAAAACTTGGGAAAAATTGAACCTGGAAGTACGCTTTGGAAGTGAAGGGTTGAGCCGAGACATCAATTAAATTCATAATCATCCCGCGCACCAACCCCTTTACAATGTAATACTGAGTGAACCAGGCCTGAAGATAACAACATGCCAAACCATTCAACTATTCTTCATGATCAAAATTTCCGACTCCAAACGGAATTATCTACTCTTGATCGCTCTAACAATCACAATTGCTGAATGCCAACCTCAAGAATAAAGCAGATGATAAGTAAAGAAACGCCCCAAAGAAGAAGAGGATAGGGTACCGAGCAATAAAAACAATTGTCAACCCCAGCTTTCCAGACCAAATGGTCACCATTGGAGGAAGACTCTCCAAGGGTTGTAAGGAGCAACTGAAAATGCTTCTGAAAGGCAACATGGAGGTGTTCGCTTGGGAACCTGCCGACATGACTGGGGTCCCTCGAAAGATCATAGAACATGCTCTCAATGTAAACCCTTCCCTCGATCCTGTATGTCAAAAGAGAAGAACCTTCTCCCCGGAAAAAAGCAGGGCAATTACCAAGGAAATAACCGAATGGGTCAAAGCAGGGATAGTCCGTCCGGTCAAATACCCGACATATATCTCCAACCCAGTTTTAGTCAAGAAGTGTGACGGATCCTGGAGAATGTGCATCGATTTCAAAAACCTGAACTCGGCATGCCCAAAGGATTATTATCCTTTACCTAACATAGACTGCAAAGTCGAAGCGGTCATGGGTTTCAAGTACAAGTGTTTCTTGGATGCCTACAAAGGGTATCATCAAATCCAAATGGCAAAAGAGGACGAAGAAAAAACAGCTTTCTACACGGAGCAGGGAACGTATTGTTATACGAAGATGCCGTTCGGTCTAAAGAACGCAGGGGCCACCTATCAAAGACTGGTAGACTCGACCTTCCAAAGCCAGATAGGAAGAAACCTGGAAGCATACGTAGATGATATGGTAATCAAAAGTAAAGAAGAGACAAGTCTCTTGGCTGATATAGCAGAGACATTTGAAAGCTTGAAGACAATAAACATGAAGCTAAATCCCAAAAAATGTTCGTTCGGAGTAGAAGAAGGCAAATTTTTGGGGTACATGGTTACTTCGGAGGGAATCCGAGCGAATCCTAAAAAAACGAGAGCTATATCAGATCTTCAATCTCCTAAAACATTGAAAGAGATGCAAAGCCTCAGCGGGAAACTCGCTTCTTTAAATCGTTTCCTGGCCAAATCAGCCGAAAGGGCCCTCCCTTTCTTCAACACACTCAAAAATATAACAAAGGAGAACAAGCACGAATACCGATGGACCACGGAGGCGGAGGAGGCTTTTCAGCAGATGAAGAGACTGATCATGTCGCTTCCGTCGCTGACACCACCTTTCCCGGAAGAGACGTTGTACGCATACCTAGCGGTATCTAGGGAGGCGGTCTCCGCAGTACTCCTGACAGACCGGAAGGGAAGGCAATGTCCCGTACAGTATGTGAGCAGAACACTAAATGAGGCAGAGAGGAACTACTCCCCGTTGGAAAAATTAGCTCTTTCATTGATTAACATGACAAGAAGGCTAAGGAGATATTTTGAAGCTCATCCGGTAAAGGTCATCACGGATCAGCCAATCAAAAACATACTCAGTAGGACAGAAGCTTCGGGGAAGCTAGCAAAATATGCAGTAGAGATAGGAACATACAAAATCTCCTTCATACCGCGGAATGCAGTAAAGGGTCAAGTCCTAGCAGATTTCCTTTCTGACGCCCCAGATGGAGAAAGGGAAGATGAATATTTTCGGAGTCCGGAGGTCTCTCCGGGGATAGACGACACAGAGGCATGGACCCTTTACACTGATGGGGCGGCCAGTTCAAAAGGCTCAGGAGCCGGTCTTATTTTAACTGGACCTAGTGGAGTGGAATATGCTTATGCCCTCCGGTTAACATTTGCCAGCACTAATAACGAGGCAGAATATGAGGCTCTCCTAGCAGGGCTACGTATAGCGCGAATGATGAATGTCCTACGGATAGAGGTTAAGGTAGATTCCAAGCTTGTGGCCAGCCAGGTTAATGGAACGTATGAAGCTAGCAAGGGTTCAATGATCAATTTCACTAGCAATGATAGAAAAGTTACATCTCTGATTTAAGACTTCTCATTGTAAACATACCAGAGAAACAATCAGAAGGATGAAGTTATTGAGCAAGCTAGCTACCGTGCCGTTCCACCACCTTACCAAAGAAATATTGGTCGAGGTCCTGAGTGAACGGTCAACGGAGGTCTAAGAAGTACAGACTATAGTAGAGGTGAGGGGAACAATTGAGGACTCCAATTATCAAGTATTGGAGATGGTTTAGTACCATCGGATAATATGAGGCACGAGCTCTGCGTGCCAAGATAGGCCAATATACAATGGAGTCGGGAGTCCTATTCAAAAAGGGGTATTTGATCCCCATGTTGCGGTGTGTAGGACCTCTTTAGGAAAATTATGTCATTCGGGAAATTCACATGGGATCTTGCGAAATGCATGTGGGTCCTAGAGCGGTAGTAAGGAAGGCAATGAGACAAGGTTATTATTGGCCCACCATGCATGCAGACGCAAAAATAGAGGTAGATAAGTGTGACTCATGTCAGATTCACTCCTCGATACCAATGACTTCAAAATCTTTCATGACTTCACATCCTATGGCCACGTGGCCCTTTTCTATCAATGGGGAATGGACATTTCTTTGTCCGTTAACTCAGGCCTGTGGAGGAGCTAGTTCGTAATTGTGGCCATTGATTACTTTACCAAAGTGGGTAGAGGCAAATGCCGTCATGGTCAAGTAACTGGCAGGAGCTTATCCGTTTCGTGATGGCAACTTCTATGCAGATTATTGTCTCCCATGAATCATTGTCACGGACAATAGGGCACAAACAGGTAATCGACCCTTCAAAAGTTGGTGTAAGAGGTTTGAGGTATTCATAGATGAATACTAGCGGTAGCTTCATCACAAGGCTTAACGGTTTATTAAAGGGCAAAACCGAAGCCTTGTGGTAGGAATCACTAAACCATGTTATGTAGGGAAAAAGGCAGGATGGGTAGACGTATATACCGAATGTATTATAGGCCTACCATACTCTTCAATCAAGCTAAGCAACGGCGGGAGACCCACTTTCAGCCTGACATTCGGGAGTGAAGTGTTATTCCGGCAGAAAAGAGGCATGCCGTTCTACCGATCGTTGATGATCTTGGAGGAGTTCTTAGTTGTTGAGCAACGCTTATAACCTGGACTTAATACAAGAACCGATAGGGTTGCAGACGTTCATTACGAGTTGCAGTTACAAGGTCAAAAATGAACAGTACTTACAACATGAAAGGTACGTCCCAGCGGGACTTTAGCCAGGAGAGTTTGGCGTATCAAAGGAAAGAGGCAAGCAGGAGTGGAGTTCAAGGGAAGCTGGGTCCAAGTGGAAGGCCAATACAGGTTTAAAGAAGCGTTCGAGAATGGCTCTTACAAGTTGAAACAATGGAGGACAAGATAGTCCCTCGGAACTTGGCAACGCGATCAAGTACGCAGAATGATATTGTAGGTTTTATTATTTTATGAGTTCTGTATCTCTACACGTTATATTTAACTAATGAATGTGATAGCTCGTACTCCAAATTTCAATGGGGAGAGCAATTTTCCGATGAATGACTGTTATAACCTCCGGATATGGTAAACCCACAGACAACTAAGTCACAGGGACTAATGAACCATTCCGAAGGGCCTAGCCCCTCCGGATATGGAAAACCCACAGACAACTAAGTCAAAGGGACTACTAAACCATTCCGAAGGGCCTAGCCCCTCCGGATATGGAAAACCCACAGACAACTAAGTCACAGGGACTAATAAACCATTCCGAAGGGCCTAGCCCCTCCGGATATGGAAAACCCACAGACAACTAAGTCACAGGGACTAATAAACCATTCCGAAGGGCCTAGCCCCTCCGGATATGGAAAACCCACAGACAACTAAGTCACAGGGACTAATAAACCATTCCGAAGGGCCTAGTCCATCCGGATATGGTAAACCCACAGACAACTAAGTCACAGGGACTAATAAATCATACCAAAGGGCTTAGCCCCTTCGGACATAATAAATCCGGACCCGTCACAGGGACTGGTCAGGCGAAGGGGTTTAGTCCGGCCGAACAGGACAAACCTGCAGATAATGGTTATAATCATAAATAAAATCCTGGGGACCGTAGATTGCCAAGAGGCGCACGAAAATAAGGCATACTAGGTAAGGGGAAGCACAGCAAGACAAGGCACAACAAAAAATATGTAAAGCACAATAGGAGAAAGTCCGCAGCAGACTTTCGACAAAGTAACACAATGTTTGGAAGTAATCAAAAGTGCACCTACTTATTACATATATGTCCACACAGAAATATCTATTACACATTAGCCCCTTGGGGGCACAGATTTAGAACTATCAGGAGCTTGGGAGGATGGATTAACTTTGGTCGGGGCGTCTTGGGGAGGAGGAGCAGGATACATCTTCAGGAGCTCCTGGACGGTCCGACGAGGAAGACCGGAAATCTTTTCTACGAAAGGATAGGTCTTGGTAAAAAGCTTGTCATACTCGACAGTCATCCTTGTATCTGAGTGAGGATCAAAACCTTGGACCTCCCTCAATACATCCATAAGGTCCTCCTCAGACCGTTTCACAGCTAAGCCTTTGGCCCACCCGGCCTGAATGGCTAAGTTGAAAGGAATAGACAAGCTCTCCTTGTACTCATGGCTGTTCAAAAGACGCCTGACAACTGTAGGAAGGAGCTTCCCAATGGAATCAGTTTTTTCTTTTTCAAGGTACCCAAGCTTAGACACAAGCCTCTCATTCTCAACAGCCCTCTCGTTGGATACCCTGTCGGAAAAGACCAAAGCGGAATCTTTCCTAGCAAGTTCAGCTTCCAATTCCTTAATGTGAGAGGCTTGATCAGCATTAACAGCCCTCAACTCATCCCTCTCCCGCTCAGCATCAATCAACTTCTCCGCGCAACCGGCATGTTCTCCTCGGACTTGCTGATATCTGTTGGACAAAGTGTTGTATAAATTAGACACATGGGTAAAGTCCGTCCGGGTGCTCACAAGTTGCCTAGTTACATCTTCACATCTTTCTTTCAGGGCTAGATGGGCATCATAAAGAGCTTCAAATCGAAGGAGAGCATCAGTTTGAGCCATGGCCCCTCGGGCAATACTAAACCAAGCCCTTTCCATGGCAGTATTATTGTCATAAGCATTCATCTCCTCTCTAACAGCAGGGGGGCCAAATGTGTCAACAATTCCCTACATTCCTCAGGAGTGTCCACTCGGGACCTTCGGTGGATGGTCCATTCAGGAACGTAAACAGAACCAGGACGGGAGGACTCAGCTCCATCGGCATGATCTCCTAACAAATGAAACCAAGTTAGGAAAATACACAAAGGTATACACAAGAAAAGAAACCCCGAAGGGTATACAAACATACCAGCTAGGTTAGAACGGACCACGGGAACAAGGTCTTGGACAGCTGTCTTCTCAGGATTCCGGGCAGGAACGGGAGTCTCAGTCAGTCTGGTCTCATCGGCAGGATGAGTCTCAATCGTCTCTCCGTGTCCTCCCGACTCATCGAAGCTCTCGTCATGATCGGCAGCATAATTATGAATGGAGGTGTTAGCAGAATCGTGATGAGGGACGCTGACATGTTCGTTTTCTCGAGACTCGGCAGTCCCCGCATCGTCAACATCTTTCAGCAGGAAGGAGGGATTGGGTGCCACAGTTCGAAGAGGACTCGCGAAGAGGCCTACACAGTAGAAGCCTCTCCTCAGCACGGGCGGCAGATATCCATTACGCCTCTTCGGCTCGCCTTCGGAACCACTTAACCCTCAATAGCTCTTTTTCATTCTGCTCAATTCTTTGGCGCAAGGGCTTTCCTTTCCATCGATAGCAACTAATTTTGGATCAAGAAATTCCACTTCTTTTCAACTTAAAAGTCTTTTCCGGAGAGATTGGTTGAAGGTAAGGGCCAGTGGTAAGTTGGGTAATAGCATCCGAGCAGGATAAGGCATCACCTGCTCAATGGTAGCACCATCAGGAATGGAAATCGTAGATACTCAGACATCGTGACAACTACAAAGTGAAGCAATTCAGAAAAAGAAAAAGCATACCCTCTAACAAGAGAAAAGGAAGGGGCCATAAATAAATAATAACGGGACATTACCGTTTCCCTTGGTATCTTTGAAAACTGGAAGAAATCCAGAGAATACTCCCAAGTGGTGCCACCGCCATGAAAAAGTAATCGGAAGGCAGGGTCTAATTATCGATGCTTGATTGGTCATGTTACAACATCAGAAGGCATGGAAGCATCGGTTAGGAAGAGGATGTGTATGTCGGAAATCATGACTGCCGCAGGCCATAGCCTGAGGAATAGATCTTTGATCCAGAAAGAAAAACCTTTTCTTCCACCCTTTCAAACTAGAAAAGGTCTCATTTAAAATCTTCCCACCAGATCCTAGACCAACCCTTTTCTCAAAAGTAAACCAATCCCCTTGTTTGCCGATTTTATAAAACACTCGGAACAAGTTCACCGAAGGGACGATATGAAGACTCCGACAATATAGCTCGAACAGGTCGCCGTGTCACCCTTATATGTTACTAACTTGAGAGATGTGTACATGTAAGTGGTCAGCGACAGCCATCAGAAGGGTGGAAAATGGCACCTTAACTCCAGAAAACTCAAAATATTGTTCGTAAAGACCTATAAAATCATCCGTTAACTTATCCATAGTCCATTCAGCAGTAAGGGCCACCGGATGCAAATCTAGAGGAATGTTATGCTTGAAAGCCAAAGCCTTTACATCCTTGGCAGTCATGGTAGACGAGTAGGAATGCATGTCAGACTTAAAAGGCGAGACGACCTCCACGTTTTGATCCTCTTCGGACATTTTCAAAGATACCGGAGCGACAAATTATCAAATATACAAAGGGAGGAGTATATAATGAAACGCAAGAGCAAAAAGAAGAAGAGACGTTCGGCTCAAGATTTTACACGCAGTAAAAAGAAGCGGTGGGCTATTTATAGGCAAAGCATTGGGCTTTGGGCCATGGCAACATGTCACACAGCTTAGCAGGCCAATACAAATCGTTGCCTTGTTGCACAGCGCGGCACCACGCGTTTAGTCATAGATGAAAGGGGACGAAAGCAAGTAATGAGTTTTAACCCACTATAATTATGGGTTTTGTCCTATATTCATCAAGGAAGGCGTTCCAAAAAAAACAAAACAAAAAAGGAGATGAAACGGATCGAGGCGAGCAAGTGCTGTGATCCGGCCTCCTTTCAAACTGTGCATTAAGTATCATCTCTATGTTGTGACTATTTAAGTCATACTGGGTGGACATTGTCAGCGATATATACAGGGCCGGGGCCCTATAGCCGGGACAGGTATATGGTCCGGGAAGGGCGCACTACATCAACCGGAAGGAGACAAGATATTAGACTCGATAAAGAAGGACAAATCCCTATTCCAAACTTGTTGGTAATAACAAGTACCTGTGCAACATCACTATCTCGGGAATTAAGGAGCGATGTCTCCAAGGAGTACCGGCACCCAAGGCAAAGGCTAGGCATAGGTCGTCTCCTTCATTCCCAAGGCGTCAAGAACAGTATTTCCAAACAGTACTTCAAGTAGTATAAATACTCAAGCATTTACTACTTGAGGAGAGAGTTCACACACACACATTTATCACTCAATAGGCACCTTTGGCTATTGCCAAAAGTCTTACTTTCACCGCCCGAGTTGGTCCTGGGTCAACACCCGGTGGCGAGCTATCGGTTTTCTGTTCTTCTTTAGAATACGTAGGTGTATTACCGTCTAGAAGCGTGGAACTCTCTATTTCTCTAGAACAGTAAATACTTTAAAAAGGTACTTATTTTATAGGGCAAATGTTATGTATGTCTAAGTTTGATGTATATAGTGTTTTCTGCGGTTATGTATATAAGATTTATACTTTTGAGTAAAACATTATGAGTCTTGTGCGTCAATCACCCCCTTTTACCCTATCACATCAACATGTAAAAACCACAATGATGAAGCCGGCAATATGTGAGCTTGTATAAGGGTCGACATCATCATAAAGAAAGATGCATTTAAGACGTATTCTATAAAATATATAATGATATTAGACAAATGATTGTATGTGTCTAATGATTTGATTGGTGGATTTGAAAAAAGTGATTGGTGAGAATTTGAAGAGAGAAAATGCATAATACAATTGTACAAGTAATTTATGCATTAGGCATGTATTTAGGTATGAATCGTAAGCATAAATAGCATTACTCATGATACTAAGTTGTAGACTTGTAATAAGACATTCTTAGAAATAATTTTGATTGACAAAAAAAATGCATTTAATATAATTCTATAAAGTAAGGGCATCACACAAAAATGCATTTATATCACAAGTTTAAACCGCTTGATTTGCTTCGCAACTTTAAACCAAGGTTAAACCGCTAGATTAAATCCTGTTTAAACCAAGGTGTTTGAACTTACGTTAAATCGCAACAAGTTAAACCACAACCTGTATATCGCAACAAGTTATACCTGTATGTCTCAACTTCCTTACAAGTTAGAACACAAGTTTAAATCGCTAGTTTTCCAAACCTGTTTCGCAACTTAAAACATAAATCGAAACAATTTCACAACTTTTTAGACCCTAATTACTTTGTCACGAAAAATAACAGTTACCAGAGCACAAAAACATGCTTATGTATGCTAAATCGAAACCAAACTAATCTGCAGGCGCATTAAGTGAATAAGAAAAACACAAGCCTGGCGAACGGTTACGGACACAGTGATTCATAGTGTAACATTAATAATAATAAAGAAAGAAAGACTGATTTAGGCTTTTTCATTTGCGGAATTGAGCCGGAGTTACCCTGTTTCCTTGGAAAGCTTGAGCTTGATCTTTGACGTTCTTTGGTTCTCTGTTGCTCAGTATAATCCCCCTTAAAAGCAACTCTAGCTGCGTTGATAGCTTCAAACACACGGTCAGCATTATCACTTTGCGAGTGCACAGTATAAGATCACATGGCCTTTGGAGTTGTGCGAAAGTTTTTGGAGGAACTCTTCTGGTGTTGCTGCAGTAATAATCTCTCAACATGTGGAAGCAAGTATTGAAACTTATACTTCAAACACGAGCATGTAGCATAAGGGGCAAACCTTGCATCCGGTTACTCATGGATGATTACCTACACGTAGTGCTTAGGTGCATCAGATGAGGCTGGTTACAAAAGGGACCGGCCTGGGGTTGTGCAAGCCTTGGTCTTCATGGCCCGGGTCTAAGGTCGTCCTCGCGCATTCATATTAAAATAATGCAGTTACAACAAGTTGGTTAAGGCGAAGAGACCCTTCTACGAAATCTTTCTATTGCAAAATGAAATTATATAAAACAACAAACAATGGCTAAACAAGACATCAAAATGGAAACAACTAATAACCTTAGTCGGAAAGAATATGTTTACACAACCCACAATCTAAACAATATGATGTTAACCAGTACTTTTCCGACCTCCCGATACACTCACAATATCTTCACCTCTCACCAGTCTTCACCAATCTTCCCATATTCCCGCACCTCCCGCCATATTAAAAGTTCGACCAAAAATCATAATCAACGGAATACGGTGTCAACCAGATCCCATCTTCGTAATCTAGCAAGCCTTCATCAAAAGACGAAACCTCACCTAAATGCTGTGTATCACCCTCTCGACCCCATCTTTGTCCGCCACTCATGCTGATTCAATAGAATCAACTTGCTGTGGAGTCGCCATTTTCCCACCACAAATGTAGTAAAGTAAATAAACCAAGCTCTCGGCATCTGAAGAAGGACAAAGCTTCCCATGCTGTAACGCATGAGCTGAAGAAAACTCAGATTAACGGCTGGACACGTGTCTTTATCATCCAGAACCGCACGACCCCATGAAACTAAAATGTAGAACCCGTTTGTTGTTATAATATTTTCCGGACAAATATCGCCATGCTGGACATTAGCCGATTTTGCACTTCGTAAAGCACAGAGAGAGTCTCGACAGCAGCGGATCGCGTCGTCAGAAGTGAACGGGATCGATTTTGTCGAGACGGGATCGCCGACTGGATGTACGATTAGTATAGGTGTACCACATGACGGATGATCACACCTTCCTTTTGGGCTTTGTCGTGTACATGCACCCGGGTGTAAGATTCTACCATTGGTGACAATTTGTGGAAGATTTTTGCTACTGATTCCTTGATCACGAAAAATGTTCAAGATTTTCGTTGTCGTGGACTTGGTACAAGGATCATATTCTTCCATGTAAGGTTTCTAATCTGGTTGGGTGGGCTCCCACGTATAACATCAATGGTTCTGTTGGAAAATCTAAAGAAAACGCCTCATAGCAACACCATCCAATCGGTAAAACTGTTTTTTTGGTGTACCTGAAACGATCTCGAACATCTTCAATTCAAGACTCACCTTTTCGAGCTTCAAGCGGTCCATTCTGTATCTCGATGTATTTGTGTCACTTGACTATTTTCTGTATCACGGTCAAGGGTAATATTGGGACTTTTCGATCCTACTGTGAAGTTTCGACCTAATAAAGGAACTCCAGTGTCTCAGTTAGAATACTCTAGAGCTATTGGATGTCTTATGTATGCCATGATTAGCACTAGGCCAGATATAGCTTTTGCTGTAGGAAAGCTTAGTAGGTACACTAGCAATCCTAGTGCTCTACATTGGCAAGCTCTGGGTCGAGTATTTCAGTATTTGAAAGGAACCATGGATTATGGTTTGACTTATAGTGGTTATCCTTCTGTTATAGAAGGTTATTCCGATGCCAGTTGGATTAATAATATGGAGGATCACTCGTCTACGAGTGGTTGGGTATTCCTTCTTGGAGGAGGTGCTATTTCTTGGGCTTCAAAGAAACAGACTTGTATTACAAGCTCAACCATGGAGTCTGAATTTGTGGCCTTGGCTGCAGCTGGTAATGAAGCTGAGTGGCTGAGGAATTTGATTTATGAAATTCCTTTGTGGCCTAAACCGATATCTACCATTTCTATCAGATGTGATAGTGCTGCTACCTTGGCTAAGGCTTATAGTCAAGTGTACAATGGCAAGTCTAGACACTTGGGTGTTAGACATAGCATGATTCGTGAGCTTATCATGAATGGTGTGATATCTGTGGAGTTTGTAAAAACTCAATTGAATTTAGCCGACCATTTAACCAAAGGGTTAGCAAGAGATCTCGTACGCAAGGCGGCTATTGGGATGGGTTTAAAGTCCACCTAATTAAATCCTTGTATCAAGATACCCAATTCCCATCTAACGAAATGTTATATGCTGAATTCAATGAGGAAAGCTTGATATCTTTGGATTGGAACACATAATTACATCATCCCACGGTATGTGTTCAGAACTGCAAGATAAAGGAGGTTGAAATTATATTTCTTAATGGTTTTTTGACAAATTGCATGTGCAGGTGCAAGAGTAAAAAACTACCTATATAAGCATGAAGTTTAGCTGCTTCAAGAAGCTTGGGACTTGGCTTTGATATGCTTATTGAAGGATAGGACACAAGCTAGTAAAACATAGTGTCAAGTAGAACATGTGAATGTGTAAACTGTTGTGTATATTATCTTCATGTATTCACTATGAATAGAAAGAGTTCAATCCTTTAGTGACACTCTGATATTCGAATATTTGGAATGCTAATGTACTAATGTGAAATTCAATCGTCTCGATATTTCATTTATGCATCAGTTTGTTGTTTGTTATGAGTTTGCTTTAAGTTAATCAAGATTACACTTAAATGGGGGAGGATTGTTGGTGATTTTGCGTCACCAATATGATTTAAGTGTAATGGATTGACTTGGTTGACCAATGTGTAATCATGATAAATGTTCAACAAGTCGGGGTTGTGCGGAGTGCACACTTGTATGGCGTTATTATGATTATCATTTGGGGCGAAGCCCCGAATGACGGGGGTCCGGGGGCAGCGCCCCTGGTAGCAGGGTCCAAGGGGCGGCAGCCCCTGGCAGGGTCCAAGGGGCAGAGCCCCTGGCTGGTATAAAGTGCTATGTTAAAAACGCACTTGAAAATAAAATTCTCGGAATTATGGACTTAATTTTGCCCGTTGATTTATCTGATTCGGTGGTTAAATAACTGCTATGGCAGTTACAACCGAATATTCAGTTGGTCATATATTCATCATCTATCTCTGGTTCGTTTTTCATAACATCAAAACAAATTCTCGTTTCTAAATCTGAGTTTTATCCGATTAAAGATTTCGATAGAACCATCGAAATACTTCGATCTGAAAGTGTTTACACGACTCTCAGATTTCTGTGATCATAAATTCATTACACTTCCTTTTACATTGTGACTTCCAGTACCATATCACTTGCGACTTAGAACACTGGGCCCCTTATAAATCCTATGTTTTCGGTTATTAATAACCTTCCACGAGAGTTATCAGATGATCTGAATGACTGAATGTAGTCGAGTCAGTCTGCCGCTTCGCTTTAATTGAGCATTGTTGAATTAGATTCGAGATCTTAAGGTTCTTTCTAGACTTAACTGCATAGATGCATCTTTCAATATGGTAACGAGCAACTTTAAGAGTCTTTAACCAGTTATGCTACCCTAATATATGCTTTTGGATTGAATTAGGGGTGTTTGGATGTGCATTAAAGTCACGAAAGTTAAAGTCTCTGGGTAAAAGTGATAATAATTATGATTTAGGGACATAATAATCAGATTCTTGTAAGAAGGTGTGAGGAAACTAAAATAAATGTGTATACCTATCTTTAGCATTAATCAATTGTCATCTGACCATCTAACTTTAAAAGTCGCAATAGTAACTCTTAACATGTACAGCTAAACAGCCCCTAAAAATTAGGGGTTGGTCCAACAATTATGCAAATTGAAATTTGAACTATAGGACTAAGTTTCTGACTATAGATATGCACGCCATCCTGTTTCTCTACAACTAAGTCTTAGTCATCTTACTTTCGTGAGAACTTTCTGATACAAATTTTAATAATAGCATACTTAAACTCATGTAAAAGCACCCATGTCGAAATAGATTCCTTATAAGGAAAATACAAATACAGCCGCTTCATGGTCGACTACGTATGGTTTGGATGTTGGGGTCCTAATGAAGTATAGCATTCTACAAAATAACATTATATGCAAACTAACTTCAAGTTTTGATTTGCTTGACACCTTGAATGCAAATAATAAGCATTTATTAGGGAAATGTTCATTTTACCTACAATTGGTCCCCAACTCCCCATACCAACTAGTAATAACACTACTGTAATAAAGATGAAAATCTACATTGAAGGTAATGTTATGACCCTTTTACTTGAAATTACTACTTGCTTCATGTACAAGATCCAATCCAATAAATGCCTCTTCTTCTACTAGTTAAAGGGTGTTTGGATGTTCGTTTTCAAAGTGATTTACTGATTGCTGCTACTTGCTACCCGAAGAATTACAATAATACTAACTCTCAACTATAGTAGTTAATTTTACATTTATCTTGGTAATCAACTTACTCCAACGACTCCTTCCCTATATTTCCGAATCTGATAATTATACCCTTTCACCAAACAACACTCCCATGGTCACATTTTAACAATCGCTTAGTGGTGCCAATGAACCATTGCCGAAAAAACTGCAAATATAACCTACCTTAACTCACTAGCCTTACATATAAAAATCAGTAAAACTATCAAGAAACTATAATAAGCTAAAAACCAAGCTCTTCTCAAGTGAAAACATCTCAAATTTAAGCAACTAAAAAGGGAAAGACTTTATACATCAAAAGGGGCTACATTTTGCACTAATCTAAGAAGCAAGAAAACACACTCAAAGAGGATTGATATGAACTCACCTAGCTGCATATTTGTGTCTGAAAATGTGAAAAAGCTTCAAGATTTGCAAAACCCAAAATGGGTATGTTCAGAAACACAATATTTAGCATATTCCACCAATGGAGCCCAATGTGACACACCCCTGATTACCAAAAAACAGATAGATAAGTAACATAAGTGACTATCATTAAAAAATAATAATGAAACATAAGTAACATGCTTTGAAAAACAAGAGTTTACAATGATGAAGATGATGGTGATGGTGCTTCCCACTCTCATTTCCACCCACCTTAATAAGTTTTCTTTGTTTTTATTTATTATTTATTATTAGAATGTGAATAAATTAATATTAAAAAAAAGATGGTTTTTAGTGAAGTGTTTTGAGCATCCAGATGTGGTTTGGTTTTGTTTGTTGTCTGTTTTTTTGTATTTGTGAATCTTTCTTTTTAAGTTTTCTATTGATTCCCAAGAGAGACCCATTTTCAATGATAAATTTTTAAAGTAGATCATTCACAGTTTTCAATAGGGCTGTAAACGAACTGAACGTTCAGTGAATATTTCATGAACCGTTCGGTAAAAAGTTCGTTCATGTTCGTTTATTTATTAAATGGACGAACATGAACACTATTTTACGTTCGTTTAGTTAAATGAACGAACATGAACACAAGTCACGTTCGTTCGTTTATGTTCGTGAACGTCCGATTAGGCGTTTATTAATGTTCATTTATGTTCATTTATATGTTTATGTTCGTATAACATATCTTTTAATTGTATACTTTTAAATTTGGTACGTTTAAATAAAACAGCACTTATAAAACATAACACTATGCATAATTTGATAGTATTTTATGTTTTTTTTACGTTCATTTATGTTCGATCATTTATGTTCGTTTAAGGATCGTTTAGTTCCTTAATAAACGAACATAAACGAACATGAACAACTCATTTTCTTAATAAACGAACATGAACAAGAAAATTCGTCCGGTTAAAATTAAATGAACGAACATGAACAAGGCTCCGTTCGTGTTCGTTCGGTTCGTTTACAGCCCTAGTTTTCAAGGTTTGTAAAGGGTTTAAAGTTTGCAACTCATGTTTAAAGGACTAGACGAGTATTTATGCATAGCAACGGGATTTTATAACGACAGATATTTTAAGTGGTAAAAAAGAAGTTTATGGGTTATAAACGAAAAATAATAAAAGTTTGAGGATTTAGAGATTAAACATAATGTTTTGAAACACGGTTCGACCCGGGCGGTTCAACCGGTTGAACCGGTTTCGGTAGATAAACGGGCAAATTAATCCGGGTTTTATATTTTCGAAACCCGATTAGACTCGTCGGGTTTGAAGTGACCCAAGTCAACCCGGTTTTCGACATGTATTAATAGTGTGTTAATAGTTTTCCTTTTTATGTTTTATTTCCATCTTATGTAGTTAAACTTTCTTTAAATAGTTTCAATTTTTCACTTTTTTACTTTAAAGATTTATATTTTTTTTCTTTATAAGTAGTAGAGATTTGGTACTTCAAAATTCAAATTTATGTATGTGTAAATAAAGTTGAATTGTCCTGATTTGGTACTTTAGTTGTACAAATCAACAAAAGGTTGCTTTGTCTGTGCTCATACACAACATTCTAATGTTTTTTATGTTTTTCAAGTATCACTAGTTACATATTTTAGAGGTGGCCAGAAGACAGTCACGGATTTTGCGGTTAAGTCGTGTTCATTTGAGTTAAAAACTCGTTTTTCCAAAATAACATAATAAAAATAAAGTTTGTACTACTGTAGATGTTTTTTTTTCAAGTTTTATATTATTATTTTGAAAAGCTTAGAAAAGCTTCGATGGTCCTCTGATGATTGTTTTCTACTTTTCTATATGACTCAACTATATTATCCAGATAAACTGATAAGCTAATGTTTAGCTTTTGTAGCAAAAGCACTACTACTAGTATTTGGTATTTGGTTTCAAAACAACCACATCTTTTGCAAAAATCCTAAAAAGATTTGTTCTTGAAAAGCTATGACAACTTTGTCTTTGATTTTTTAACTTACTTTGTATAACATTCTTTAACGCTAACTTTTTTGGTGGCAAAAATTAAACTTTAATTGAATAGTTCTAACAAGATGTGAAATGAGAAATGCATTGAGAGTTTTGAGACACTGATTATCCAATATGTGCGTCAATGACATTATGTTAATGTTTAAGAACTAAGAAGACCTGTAAAAGCATATTTATTAGATTTCAATATATTTCATACAAGATTATTTTGATAATTATTAGTACAGACAAATAAAATTTACTTAAAGTGTCTCAATTCTCAAATGAGTAAAGGTTGACTTTAAATAAATGCACAATTTGAAATGAACCAACAGATCGCTTATGAACTCTATTTTCGGTAAATCTTTGAAAAAAAAATACCTATAAAAGAATAAGAGCTTAAGTCCAAAAATTCAACATGTTTAAGCAAATGATTATACTTTGAATTGAGTGATTATGGTAATGTAAAAATGGAATATGAAATGCCAAAGGAATATATTCTTGCTACTGGCTCTCTTTTGTCCCAATTGAACTGTGTTGACCGACAAAGCTGTTAGTATTATTTTAACCTACTATAAAAATGGTCTAGCAGTAACATATGAATAGGTTTAATTATTGTTATCGACCTGCATTTTTTGTAAGAAAACTATTTCATTTATAGTCAAATCATACTGAGTGACAAAATAAGTTGTGCCCACTATGAAACGTACTCTTACATGGTATCAATATGTCATGTCAATGGATGCTGGTAATAAATATTTCGACGTTTTTTGTTCAACGAGTATATCGACCATTCTCGACCTTTTCAATATCTGGCTGTAAATCTTTTGTCGTAGCTTCATACGCAAACGTAAACGTTCAGACGATCAATGATTTGTATATTCGTACTGTTCTCTGACCTTTTGATTGGTGGTCACTGGTTCATGCACAAATGTTCAAGTTCAGTCGAACAATAATTTGTATAATTTTCATTATGTAAAGCATGAAATCAACTTATGTATCAATCTTTATCAACCACATGTATATCATGCCAAAAATCAAATGACAACACTCACTTGAAGCTTTGTTTTTGGTTCTTGAATTCCTTGGAAGCGGAAACACCTTATGGCTTATTACAGTGAAGAAATTATCCGTGGTTGATACAAACTAGGAAATTCAAATCAACTTTTGTCAAAAATACAAACAGATAGAGGTCCATACAACATTTAAAATCCAGACAACTCTTCACAACTCGACACCAAACCCATGATATTATGGGCATCACCTAGTCCGCCTTGAGGTAATAAATAACATACATGATTGCATTATGTCCCGAATTTTGTCATGCTACCTTTTTTTAACAGTTACGCACATGACGAGTAAAAAACAGAAGAAAAAAGAAAGTCAATTTACCACACATCTGAATTTGAAAATGCTGATGGTGATTGGTTCAAAACACATGCTTGAAGAGCTGTAAACTGCACTACTCACCCTTGATTCCTCTACTATAATGACAGCAGTTCTGGGCCTATTAACTCTCAATTGACAATCATATCTACGCACTTCAACACAGCCATAGACGCCCAGCTACAATATACATGGTATCGTTGTAAGAGTATATGCTTTAAACCAAATTGACGAAGAAATGCTTCCAATCTTTCAGTTTACCCTTCTTGGGTCACGAGCTGCAGCAAGATGATCCTGCAAGACCCACCAACAAAAACATGAGAAAGAAGCCTTCAATAACGTAACTGTAATGAACTAGAAAAGAAGATACAACTTCGTATAACCATTTAGCTTATACAGCGTTGAGCTTATAGTTTATGCAATCTAATGCTCTATAGTTTACGCAATGATTCCAATGAGAAAAAAAAACAAATCAGCATAACCGTATATGCAGTATAAGCTATATGCTGAACATGAGAGAAATAGAATGTAGATAAAAGAAGATGGTGCAAGACTTGATGAAAAGGAAGTAACTTGCACACATGTATAGGTTCAGCAGAGCGGTAAGATATAAGATGCATCTCTATTTAGTAAAAAAAAAAAACTACAATGCAATGCTTTAGAAGATATAAAAAATAATACTTCCTGTGAAACATATGGCCTTAACAGTTGACTCAATTATGTGCATTGTGCTACAAATATATCAGTGATATGACCTTGACTATTGGGCATGCCCGTGTATTTATCTCTGACCAAGTATCGGAATATTACACCTATGACTTACTACCAATGGTGGATTACCAAATGGTTCCGGCAGAAAACTTTATGAGATTCTCTTCAAAATTAAGAAGAAAACAACATGGTCACTAGGTTCACTCATCAAAAGAGAATTAAAAAAAATTACTCCTTTGATTCATTCATGGATTCATTAGTTCATAGGGATCAAATCCTCCTTCAGGTAGGTTATCTTAACTATTCTGATTCATTCAAGACACTTACAAGATCACAACTAGATACTAAAGTAATCAACAAAATGCTCTAGAAATCATGAACAGTCTCAGGTCTCAATGGATAGTTGACATCAAGAACCACCCATGCAAGATTATCACAAGCTTGTGGAAAGTAAAGATGATGGACATAGTAATAAAATTTATGTACAGCAAACGTCCATATCTAAGTTTGTGTGAAGAAAAACTGAGACATGATTTCTTCTAGTAAATTACTGATACATCATTGTTTGACCATCTCTATTACATATTTTAGCTTGGAACAAAAAACCGATGGGTATGAAGTTGATCAAAGACCTGAGAAAGCAACTTACAAGAGATTATTGGCCGACCATTTTTTTTGGAATAAAGCCAAAACGGTGGAGATAAGATTAACCAATAAAAATTAACAAAAAAGAAAAAGAAAACAAGTGGTGATCAAGTGATGCAAATAGTAAAAGTAAAACCACATGTCCACATGTGTAGGGCTCGCGAGTTTAGCTTCCACAAGTGAACAAATAGATATATACATGGAACTCTAAATGTGCCATAAATTCTAAATAATGTATAAACCGACTTCATAATTGGCAATAATCCATGCATCTATATCAGGGTGGAGGGATAAAACACATAACAAAGTATCCTCATCGCTAGTAGTAACAAAATCTATGAAAACATTTCTGGGGTTGGTTTGTGATTGACTTGATACTTTATATAAGCAAGCTATTGGCTGATACACATCTCAGAAATAAAATCATGCAGGCATACAAAAAGATAAAGAGATCAATAGTTTACCGATATGAAATCAAACGCTTTAGTATCCTCTTTCTTTGAACCATTCATTGTCGAAGTAGGAGCTTGACTTGCAATGACTGGATTAAAAATATCCGGGAAAGCTGAAGCACTGCTTGCTGAACCACTATTTTGGGATTGCAAGTTAGATAAATATTGCTGCTGGGCTAAAAGGTTGCTCATGGCAGCATAGTTTATGGGTTGAGAAGCATATGCCATAGGATTAAACATCAAGCCCGAAGATAAAGCATTATATGTATTAGGATCCATAGGGAACATAGGATTTGGAGTTATTCCTTGTGCCTGAAACTGAAGCATGTTACTCAAAACATCATTCACCTGCTGATTTGGATTGGTTGTAGGAATTGAGAATAATGTCTCAGGGGTTCCATTCTTCAATGGTGATGACTCATTTCCATTTACAGACAGACCAGCCATCAGGTCATTAACATTATTTTTTGAATTCCCTTGGCCCTGAGGAATAATAGATTCAGAACCAAATATATCGAACAGCTCTGGTCCACTTCCACTTGACGTGGTTTGTGTTAACACAGCTGCTGTTTTGTCAACGGTAGCCATTCCTGAAAATATATCGCCTGATTCATCTTCTTTATTGTTTTGGCCATGAAAGGAAACATCAGCAAACGGATCATCATTGTTGCCAGGTTGATTGGTCTGCACATCAGTAAACAGATCATCATTGTTGGCAGGTTGATTGACGTGCACATCAGCATCACCAAAAAAATCATCCATCAGAGATGCAGTGTTCTCATCGCTCGTTCTGATAGAGCTGTCATTCTCATTTGCATCGTTGGTGTCAATTAAATCTGGCATCTGAACTACGGGTTTCTCCGTTTTCAAATTTTTGTCTGGCTGACTTATCCTGCTACCACTTTGCTCACCATTAAGAAGGCTCAAGACCTGATCATCCAAATGGAAGAAGAAAATAAATGCCAGTTAGAATTCTGTTTTCGACAAAGTATAAATACTAATCAGTTAGTGATTATGCATGAAGTGAAAAAGAAAATGAATGTGATACATGTTGGTGATTAGTTTTGCTAAACCCCGATTAGAAAAGGTCAGAATTCCTAATACTTGACCCGCTCAATTACGGTAGGTTTGGGTTGGACTGAATAGAATGACAAAAGAATGGAAATGAGTCATGGACAAGGTAGCAGAATGAGCAAAATAATGAAATGTGTCATAAAGTTCAATCATCATGTTTGGTAGACCTATAGGAATGCATTTTTCATCCAGAGATAATGTTTGGTATGCAGTTATCAATATACATAGCATTGAGATAGTTTGGTAAACAAAGAAAATTTAAGTTACTAAAAGATACTTCCAATTTTTTTATTGAAATATTAAAGGGTTTGAGGCTCTCAAAGACTACACAATCAAATATGATATATTGAGAGTTCTCACTACATTCCATGACAGAATGGAAATAAGCAATCATTGCCCATGGAATGAAAGTAATCAAAATGGAGGGCATCATAGTCATTACATTCCTTCAGATAGAACACTTGGCTTTTTCATCCCTATGAAATGGAGTACTGTATTCCTTCTTTAATACCGACATATCAAACATTGACTGGTCTTCCTAAATAGTATCTTAGATATCTTATTAATTGTAGATTACTCCATACCTTATTTGCCTTTTCTCTAACAGAAGCCTGGGGAGAGTCGGAACATTTAAAAATGACATCCATATTCTCAGTGAAGTATGAAGCAACAATGAGAAAATGTTCGTCGTCTTTCTTCCTCAAAATTGCCTCAAGCACACATAATCCTCTCACACAGACCTGACATAGTTTTCAACCAAGCAGGAAAAGCACAATTATCAACCAAGTATGAAAAATAAATAAAAACAATTTATTTATTACGATAACTCAAGGAATGAACCATCATATATCAACCTAGAGGTGGAAAAGTGGACAAGTTGCTTAGCAGATGAAAACATAATATTTATGTGAACGGTTTGCCCTGACAAATCCTCCTTTGCCAAAAACTAATATTTTCTGTAAAAAGTTCGTGCGTCAAACAAACTTGCGGCAACTATGAACCCTGGCCAATTTCCTTTTTAAGCTGATTCTTTTAGTTTACCAATTTCACATATCATATCTAAATCATATCTTGAATTGACCCGATCAAAAGCATATGGGTTGAGATTGTTATATCTACGTTACCGATAAAAGAAGGGTTTAAACAACAAGCATACCTGCCACATATGTGATTGGAGCTTTGTTTCAAGTGCATGACTCAAAGCTAATGCATCCAGTTTTGAAGCCTCGGTCAGAAACACATGAAGAGCGTCTCGAGTGGGTTGTAGACGAACACCACCCGATGTTACAATGGTCTCTAGCAATCTCTCTTCACGACTCTTCTCACGTGAATAACTTGAACTCGAACCCGAACCCGCACCTCCACTTGTATAATCTGCCTGAGTTGCTTTGACCTCTTGACCCCAAGGTCCCGACACATCTGCTGACAACCGGGATGTTGGCAACGTTTCACTGTAATTGGTTTCATTAGTCAATGACCTTCTCAGATTAGGGCTCCTGTAAGTTCCCGTGTTATTCTTATTTGTCGTTTGAGCTTGTGTTAAATTATTAAATCCTTGCTTAATTGTTGCACTTCCAATGCCAACCACCTCACTAAGAAACGACTTGTTATCATCAGACGGTGCGTCATAACTGGTATTCCCAAACCCTTGAATTCGTTGAGCAAGACCTTCTTTAGGTGGTGGCTTACTTGTGTCCTCTCCAGAAAATATAGCTGATAACGCTTCTTGGGCAGTTTCCCTAACAGCTTTATTAAGGGCATCTCCCTTCAAAGGATCTGGCTGTCCCTTATGGTGAATTAGCTGACGTACAGCCACCGAGTTCCTTGACATTTCTCTCTTGAAATCTGCGCCAGACTTTCCTACGGCATACTTGATCACTCTCAAAGCCTACAAATATATTTACAACAAAAAAGTAGCTTACATTAATAAGCATACTGCCATTAAATCGGTACAGAGCATAGAGTCGACAATGATTTGTTAGAGATAGTGATAAACTATACATTCCCTATAAAAGTTTGTTCCTGTATCTACAATTTGCTAAGTAGAACTCCAATATACTTAGCTTCGTGCTGGTTCCTTCGCAAACTTATCGACCTTTTTGTGAGCAAATAATAACAGCTTAAGTTTATTTGGAACTCTCATCATCTCCCAGGTTTTAATGATATAAACGCTCCGAAAAATGGAGACTAAATATTAGCAACACTAAATGTGTTTGTAGTTGTGAAGATATTAATGTGGGACATTGCGTGACTTCACACTACACTGAACTTATTTTCAACAACTATTCTTACAATGCAACACCAACTATGTGATACAATGTCACAAACAGAAAGACTGTGAAGGTAAAATTTTAGTTAAAATTGTGTCTTTATATGAAGTTCAAAGTATGTTCAGAAACCCCCACCATGGATTGAAATCATAATATCATGTTATAACAATTTGGGTGTTGAAAATTCAACTGACCAAGGTTTTGCTCTAATACGTAACTCAGATTCCATGTTGTGAGTCACTAAATTAATTATTATCATCAGATTGACAACGATAAACAATAGTTCTATAGTGGGGAACTGAACATTAGCTATGTACACATAATAAGAGGGTATTTGCATTTGCAGTTCCAAAACAATTATTGAGCCGTCACAAATCAGAATCCCTCAATTATTTAATTAAAGGTACCTTCATATCACTAATGCTGCAATCTACATCA
This sequence comes from Tanacetum coccineum, assembly GCA_026074375.1. Classification (NCBI taxonomy): domain Eukaryota; kingdom Viridiplantae; phylum Streptophyta; class Magnoliopsida; order Asterales; family Asteraceae; genus Tanacetum; species Tanacetum coccineum. The sequence continues at coordinate 19,490 of BQNB010020175.1, read as the reverse complement.
CATTTATCTCAATATTCAATATATTAAAGGCTTAAATATATGATTATAAACTTAAGGGTATTTGGCATTAGTTTTTTTCAAAGTAGTTATTTGATTATTGCGTTTTTTCGAGTCACGTATAACAATTTTGGATAATCAATTAGGATCAGCTCCAGCAAAACTGCTCCTGAATATGCAATTATTCAAGGTTCATATCACATGTAAATCACTCAATCAGACGCTTATTTCAAACAACACGGTCACAATCACTTACTACTTGATCTACATTCCTACTCAGATTTCACACACTCGGTACCACATGTCAGCATCGACTCCCTTATAACTCAGACACTACTCGTGTCATGCCTTATCAGGTAATCAGATATTACAAAAGAGCTATGTTGCATACAGTATTATGACTATACAACGAACCAAAGAAGAACCAGCAAAAGCAGCATACGTGCCTTCCTAACTGAATTAGTAGTAGCCCCCCCCCCCCCCCCCCCCTCTCTCTCCTGTTTCTACTGTTCACAAACTTGAAAACAAAGTGTTAAGCTCGTTAGTAGTTGTGAAAATATTAGCTTAGAACATTGTGCAACTTCACACTATATTAAACATATTTGAGAATAATACTTGATACAAAATAACTCCAACAATGGGATACAATGCTTGTCAAACAGAAAGATTGTAAAAGGTTTAAACGTAGTTTCAATCGTGTGCGTATTTATATAAAAAGTAGAGTATGTTCTACTGGTTAGAAACGATATATGATAGCTCAAAACTAGAAACGGAACATTTATGTAAAGTTATTCTAACAGGTGTTAAGCCAACACAAATCAAAATCCCTTAATTATTTGATTATACGTAGAGTAATTCTACATTCATCTCGATAATCAGTTTGTTAAAGCTACTAGTTCCCAAGTTTACGAAAGTGATTATTAACTATTGCATATTGAGGTCAGTCAATAATCGGAACCACGCTGCAGCATTGAACTAACTAAATACATTAATCCCTCCCATTATAAATCGATAACTATCCTTATTCGCACTTTTATAGCAACAATTTAGATTTATCTGTAATTAAATCTTAATGAAACAGTTAATTAGAATTAAATTAAGAATATTATGATGATCATCTATCTAATAATAATTGTTAAAGTACCTTTTGTTTGACAATAGGGGATTTATGTTGAAGCCTTTTGAGAATGAATTCAACAATTTCTTTAACAATAGAGACATGAGAAGAACGAAGAAGATCGCAAATCTCTTCCAATTTATAAACAGGAGTCACTTTGTCTTCGTCGGATGTTGCCACGTCGATCATCTTTGATCTCCAGTATGATTCCACTGCTCTCCTGCTTTGATCCATTTTATTAATTCAATTGGGGATTGTTTTGATCAGGATCTGGTTTGGTTGAATGGGGAAATAGGTGTGCAGGTGAGGGGTTGAATTCAAGATGGACAGAGAGAGAAGATGACGTGTTGCTTTTAGTTATGCTTGTCCCTATTGTATTGACAGATTAAACACAAACCTACGGATGGGATGTGTTTACCACGTATCATCTCTATTTTTACTATTCTAAAAAGGGTTTTTCTAATATTTGACATGATAAAAGAAGATAAGAGCTGATTTAATTGGTCAGGTAACATTCTTATCTTTGTAGGACCTGACTAATCATTTGTTGATCAATCAAGAGCTAACACATCAACTTTTGTCCTCTTCTTATCATGTGCCCCTAAAACACATATTAGAAAAACCCTTCTAAAAAGTCTATTTATAAATTTTTTACATTGCAAGCTTTTTCATAAAATTAATAAACCTCAAATCTTTCTTCAAAGCTTTTACTAGTCATTAAAATGTTATGCATTAAATTCATTAAGATCCAAAAGGCACTGATGTGGCATAATGCAATAGAAATGATTAAGTAAGACTGAACGTAATGGGAAGAGTTTGCTCGGTCGGTCGTCCTATGTGGACACCAGCAGACGCGTTCCCAACCGTTACACACACCAAACACAGACGCGTCCCCCAACCTTTGAATTCATTTGGTTCGCTGCAAGACCGAGTAAATTGAACACATACAAACAAAAACTAGTTGTTGCTAGTTTAAATATATATGTTTTAATATATAAAAAAAATTAACCCCCTTTATTCACTATAAAACCCTCACATTTTCTTCTCATCTTTCACACATTATCTTCCAAACCCTACAATTTATATACTAACCAAAACAATGTCTTCCAAAACTCCCAAAAACAAGACACCCAAATCCCGACGTCAACAAACCGTTCCAACAAATACCGACCCTAACTTTATGTTACACGGCCAATCCTCACCGTTTAATTTTAACCACGCCGGAATCCAATACCTATCCTCACCAAATCCGTATTCGGTTCCGTGGTATACCCAACAAGCGCAAAATCAAATGTATCATCCACACCGGGCATCACCACCGCAACACCAATCTTCTCTGATCCCGACTTTTAATCTTGATGATGACGATTTCGATCCGTTATGGGGTTCCGCTTATCAACCTACACAATATACGGAAGGTCCATCCGAACCCGTTGAAGACGACTCTCCCGTCGAGGAAGTTGCGGCCGTGAAACCGAAAAGAAAGTATACGAGAAGACGTCAACCTATCAAAAAAGATGACAAAGAGTTCGTTGAACCGTGGACCCTTGAGGAGGAGGTAGCTTTGTGTAAAGCTTGGGTACACGCGTCGGAGAATAGCGTCGAAGGAAATGGCAAAAAGATGTCAGGGTTTTGGACGGAAGTAACATGGTACTTTCATCAGGAAACGGGCGAACAGAAAAGAAGCTATGATTCCGTTAACTGCAAATGAAAAAATAGGATTCGTCCTAAGGTTAGTCAATTTTGTGAGATTTACAATAGTGTCAAAGATAGGCACCAAAGTGGGGCATGTGATAATACTATCTATCAAGAAGCTGAAATCGAGTATCGTACTATTTACCGTTCGGCTTTTGCATTAACTGAATGTTGGAAGATTTTGAAGGACCATTCTAAATGGAGAAAATTTGAAATGCCAAAGTTTTTAAAATCTAAAAAAACATCTTCCAAAAAATCGAGGACATCAGAAACCACCTCACAAGGCAATTCGGATTCAGCACATATTGGTGTCGATCTAAACGACGAAGCAGCGGATTCAGAGGATGTAGAGGTTCAAGAGGTTCGACCAATGGGTCGAGACAGGGCTAAGAAGAAAGGATCATCATCCGGTGCTCGTTCGGAATCTTCAGTTGCAGGTGATCCTAGTCTTGTTGACGCCTTGGTTACTAAATTCACAATGGTTGCAACGCCGTTTTTTCCGTCGAGGAAGGAATCCTCCTCTGAGTATTTAAGAATAAAAGAGCGTGAATTGGAACTGAAAGATCAGAGGCGTCGGGAGCAAGAAGAATTGGAGAGACTAAAGATTGCACAAAGGGATAAAGAATTATAGCTGCAACAAAAAAATGTTTGAATTTCAACAACAACAAAAATTCGAGGAGGACATCAAGTATTACAATGAAGCACATGAACATTTGACCGGAAGAGCTTTATCTACGACGTTGCTTCTGAAAAAATCAAAGAGCGTTGGAATTTAGACTATTAGTTTAAGTTTTAATTTTTATTGTAATGTTTTTAATTTATTTTTATAACTATTGTAATGTTTTTATTTTGTTTTTATTATTATTGTAATGTTTTTTTAATTATTAAAATAAAATTTTAACTAAAAAGAAAGTGTTCGGTCGCCTGTGCGGTCACCATTACGGGTGTTTGGTCTGTGTATGGTCTAGGAGAGAGAAAGATGAGTTGGCGCTGAGTTGACGGTCACCATTACACTCAGTCTAACAACTCATAGTTTAATATCATTGTGGTATTTCAAAGTTTAATATGTTATTCTGAACACATCGTGTATATACGTAAATAGTGGGCCCTGTGTTGTACTTTTCTGTTTCACTTCTCACATTTTCTACTTTCATTTAACAGTGCATGTGTCTTTTTTAAAGTCTAATGTGTGACAACTGTCAAACTCATGTTAGCAAACATTTGTGTTGTGTAACGTCTTTGTCTAAACTTACATGTGTTAAGTTCATTTCATGCTAGTCGGGTTATTTTGTGCATATATTTCTATTTTTACGAAACCTAGTTTTACGAACTTGCCTTCGACCTACAATCTTAGTTAAACGTCTTTAACGGTAAACGATATGCTCAAATCACTTTACATTAGTGTCATGACCCTCGGATAAATTAATTTTATTAACTCGAACATTCCTCATTTGACATTATACATTAAGTCACATTTTACTCACTTTACACTATACCTTATTGCTTATACTTACACAAAACCTTACACACTTAACTTAATTAATTTACACAACATTATACACAATATATTTACAAAAAATATATATATATAATCATCCCTAATACCCCCCCCCCCCCTCCCCAATAACCGGTCACTTTGAGACCGCCAAAACCAAACCTACAAAAAATATATATTAAATATAAGGGCGGTCCCCTTAAATATAAGGGGGGGGCACATGAATTAAGAGGGCAGGCCAGACAAAAATGCTCCCCAGTTTGCCTATAAATACTAGATTGTTCCCCACTGATTTTCTCACCTCTTGCACACACACTCTTTCTGTTCTAAATCAGTTTATAAATCTCTTTCATTCCTTTGATCATTTAATCATAAAGCTTTGTTTCCAAGTGATTCAAGCTTAGATCTTCAAGTGCAAGAGAAGAACACTTTCTACCATCAAGTGAAGAAGTATTATAGCTTAGTGTGTGTCCTTGCAATCTTGTTGCAATTGTATTATATCTTGTAAATCATTTGTGTATATTGTGAAGGTGTGTATAATAGTTAGGTTGTTGTGATCATAGGAATATTAGTTAGATCGTGGTGTTCTTCAAGAGTTTAGATAGATCGGGGTGATCTTGTTGTTGTCTAGTTAAAGTGTTGTGAGGTTGTGAAGTGTTGTGAGGTTGTGAGGTGAAGTGAAATTGTGAAGTGAAGAGAAGTTGTGAAGTGAAGCGAAGTTGAGAAGTGTTGTGAAGTAGTGTGGTTAGTATATAAGAGTTGTGATAGATTGGTTCTAGCTAGGATTAGAACTCGACATTTGGCTTAGTGTCAAAATCGGTGAAAGCGTAGTTGTGTATGATTTTCTCCGCCTAAAGGGAGCTTGTTGAAATAGTGAAGAAAACTCTCGAGTTTGGTGCTCGGGGAGTGGAGTAGGGCGAAGAGGTGCTTCGTTACCGAACCATTATAAATCCTTGTGTTGTGGTTTGATTTTTCTAACATCTCTTTTCTTGCATATTCATTTCTTGCCTTATTATCACTTATTTATTTAGTTGTATTGTTCATATTGTGCAAATATTGAATTCACATAAAGTCGAATCTAAGTTTTTATAAACAAACTACACATTAAATTAAAAAGCGGCAAACTATTCAACCCCCTTCTAGTTTTCCACACATCTCTTCATCTAATTAAGACCATCTTACGTCCTTATATAACCAAATTCTAAATGAAAGCGAAGGTAATTTTATTGCAAGTATATCATCGTATAATTGTAACAATCTCTTTTGTATCGAAGTACAATCATTTTACATACTATAGCTTCATCATGCAGGTACATGTTATGTTAGATTAAAGAGCTGAAGATGGAGAGAAGAAATAGCAAGATAACCATTATTTTAGTTGAAAGATAAATATTTATGTACTCTGTCCTTTGTAAATAAGGTATTCTTTCTTCTCAAAGGTCATGCATTCAAGAATCTCGGATTGTTAGAGGAGGCTATTGACGTAGCAAAGCTCAGAAAATAATGGTAGGATGCGCCGGTGATATGATTTGTTTAATATGTAAGATAATTATATGTTAATTTGTAGTAGTTTCATTACATGTTATTTTCCCAATTAGAAACGTACATGGGTTTGATTTCTAAGTATTCTTTTAACCTATTGGTAAATGAGGAATGATATATCCACTAAAAATTTACAAAACAAAACTCACACACACATGTGTCATGTGAATATGATGGGTGAATAATATGAAAGAGAAAACATCATACAACTTCATTGCAAATTTTATTCGAAATATAACTTTGAATACGTATTTTCTTATTTAGATGTATGTTTTTTTTTCTTAATTAGAAAAGTATGGTTTGCTTACCTACTAGATTGTTTGAGATTTTTGCAGGCATAGTGAAATAGATATGGTCCTTATTGTTCTTTAACAAAAGCAGTTGAAAATAAGTACAAAAAAGATGGATAAAGAAGTAAGGTGTTATGTAATCCTTGTCACTAGACACTAACATGAATATATAGGTGATTAAAAGGCCAATTTTAGCTTAATGATCAACCTGTTTACTTGAGGTAGTAAACATATTGTATATATGATCATCAACATACTTGTAGTTAGTTAGAGGTGGAAAGATACGTAGCTTAAATCAACGTTCATGTATATGTTAGTTTGATCATATGTCAAGTGATTTAAGAGTATCTCCAATGCACAAAACAACTAATAGCTTTTTACTATTCTAAAAAGTCATTTGAGAAGGTTTTTAAGCATTGCACTAAAAGCTTTTTGCAAAGATTTTTAGAATGACTTGCCAAACTACAAGTCATTCTTCTAAGTCTTTGTTATTAAGTGTATTATACATTAAATGTCATAAATGCAAAAAGTCATTGAAGACTTTTTGCATTGTGGTTGCTGCAACAAAAAAAAGTAGAGAAAATTCTTGTTCTAGCCAAGAAGTACAACCACTTGGCGAATTTTGGTCAAAAGTTGTTTCAATTCCCAAATTGGACATGTTCGAATGCTCTACTGCCCTACCTGCTTTGACACGTGTCCAATTAAAAGGGCTTTTTGATGCCTCACAAATCAGTGGGTTGTCCCACTAGTTAATGCAAAATTACCCGAATACCTCTCAAGTACTATTTTGTTTGTTTCTCCACGTCGGATGCTCTACCACTCTAGTGGCGTCTGCTCTACCACATTTGGCAGTGTGCCAAATCTACTTTAGACTTTTTAAAATATTTTATCGTAATTCGTGCTAATATTTTGACCAAAACTTTTACCAAAACACATAGTTCACATTTTTTTCTCTCTCTTCAAACACACGCTCAATCGCACATAGTTCACATTTTTTTCGTCAATCAAAATCACTATTCCGGTCAAATTCAAGCGCCTACCATATCAATCGTTTTCATGGCTGAAAGACTATATGTAAGTTTTTATCGCTTAATTTAAATTCTTTCAAATCTTCGGAGATAATTATTTATGACATTTATAAACTGATCACCAATTTTTCATTTGATCCCTAATTTTTTGTCCTTTTAAAGGATTTGATCCCCAATTATTTGTGTTTCTAATTATTTATGAGATTTATAAACTGATCTCCAATTGTTGACAGTTTCTTTTGAATTATTTTTTTAGGTTTATGATGTTAAGGTTAGTATTAGATCAAAGTTACACATTCTACAAACTATTCGATCGAAGTTGAGTTGGAATGAAGATCGTCTTGATATTTTTGACAGGACTGTTTTTGGACCATGGTTAAACATACAAACAACAGTACATGATAATCATTTGCTGAATTTTTTTACGTCAACACCAAAGGTTTTTTCTTAATCCATCTCCCAACCAACCCTTCATATTTGATATCGATGGTCGTACCTTAGAATTTGGTAAGGAGGATTTCTATTTGATTACTGGTTTTCGTTTTGGCAAAGTGGAGATAGACCCTAAAGAGGAAGATCATTATGAATTTCGTAAGCGTGTTTTCCCAGGAGTTCCAAACTTAAAAGGAGAACATCTCTTAAAGCTTATTAAGAAAGATGTTAAGTTTAATAAATTGGATGACGAGGATGCTATACGTGTTTGTTTGCTGCTTGCATTAGATTGTGTTTCTATGGGTCAGGAGCTAAGACATGTAATTACAAATGCCATTGTAAATTTAGTAGATGATTTTTATAAATGGGAAGCATTTCCATGGGGAAAATATATGTGGTCATTATTTCATGAGAGGGTTTATAATGTGGCTGTAGATCGTAGAAAATTCCATTTGGACAAGTTGGCAAGCAACCCAAAATACGAGGCCAACTATGTGTTGTATGGTTTTGTTTTTCCATTGAAGGTTAGTTTCTTTCATGTTCATTCATTATGTTTTTCCATTGAACTTTTTTTACTTTATGAAATGTTATCTAATATGGATGCTATAACAGATATGGGCTTTGGAAACTTTCTCTAATTCACTTCATTGGTGGCGTAAATCTGAGAATGTGATCCCCCGTGGTGTTGCATAGAGTAATGGTTTAAAGTTTGAGAAATCAAGTTATGACAAATTATTTTATTCAGAGAGTTCAAGTTTCAACAAGCTTACCCCTTCAGCTATTGAGATGAATGAACTTTGGTAGAGATCTAGTTTAGATTATTTTAAAAAGAGATCACCCCTTAATAACAGTACTTAGATCAGCTACAAGGGGTATTATTAATTCCAAGAGTGTCCATACCTGTGTTTAGACAGAGGTTCGTCATGAGGTACGTGTTCGTACTGAGGTTTCTAGGGTTGTTGATAAAGAAAAGGTACATGTTTGAGCTGTTGATAAAGAAGACGTGTGTACTCGAGCTTGAAGATATTCAAGAGAGAGCTAAACTTTTAAAAACTATCAAAGAACAAGAGCAGATGATCGTTGATCTGCAACGTCGTTTACTTTCAGTTGAGGAAATTACCAAACAACTAAAGCCTGGTCCATCTAATGTTGATCATCTTGATCAGGTTACCTCCTTTACATAACATCTTACATTGTCTTGTTACCGAACAAATATCCTTATTTAATTTATTTTCAGACCGGCAATCGATCCGAGAATGTTCCTGTTTGTGGTCTTGACCAGCAGTCTATGGAAGGGGTCAGTCAGTGTATGAATGTTGATGAGCCTTATAAGGTTTGTGCTTTTCATTATTTAATTTAAATTTCCTTAATTCTTATTGTATAACTAGGCCATCTCACCTTTAATTCTTATTTCTAGAACTGAAATGATGTTTTGGATAATTTTCCTGTCAATGGTCTTGATCACCAGCCCGAGGAGGGGGTCAGTCAGTGTACAATATTGAATGATGAATACGAGAGTGTTGCTGTTGATGGTCTTATTAGTTTACGGTCCTAGGATGTTAGTCATATTTCTAAGGTATTGTATTTATTTTCACAATGACCTTAATAATTAATAAATATTTTTGTAGAATGAAGAAGCTAGAGATGATCCTGAATTCAAAGTCAGGGAGAGTGAAAAGGCTTCTCATTCTGATGATCTTGAATTCAAAGTCAAGGAGATGAAGAAGCTTCTCATTTTGGTGGTTTTCTATCTACACAACAAGTTAGAGGAGTCAGAAAGAAGAAAGTATGAGTCTGTAGAGAGAGAGAAAAGGTCAGAACTATAGAAAAGTTAGCCAGAGTAGTAGTAGTAAGAGAGAGAGTTAGGAAGAATAAGGAATAGATGTGAGTAGAGAGCAGAATAACAGAAAGGCAGAGATTAGAAATGAGAGTAGTAGTTAGAGAGAGAGTTAGAAGAGTAGTAGTTAGAGTCATTAGAGTTTGTAGTTGAGCAGAGAGATAAGAGAAGAGACATGAGAGGAGAGAGTAGTAGAAAGAAGAGAGGAGGAGTAGTTAGAGAGCAAGAGAAGAGAAGGAAAGTGACTAGTAGAGAGAGATAAGAAGTAAGAAATTTAATTAACAGAGTCTTTGACACGTCATCATTAGGACGAATTTCTGTTCAGGTAAAAGTATTAATGATTTTCTTATAACATTGTATGTCTAGTGGAAGAACCTGATTTTAATAATTTTGTATGTAGGATGATGCTTGTGTCTCTGAATTGATGGATGCGGATCAACCTTCTTTGGTGAATATGTCTTTCACATTTTCATGTTTCTTTAAGTATAATTAAATCGTCACCTAACCTTAATCTTATGCTATTTTCAGGTAAAAAATGATTTAGATGATGTGCACATTGATAGTGTTGTGAAAGATGCTGAGGAAAGTGAGTATCCACGTCAGAAATTTCCCGGTAAGGTTTACCTATCCCCCTATACTCAACCGCCGTCAACTAAAGTTAAATGTAGGAAAAGGAGGCGCTGTGCAGTTAACATAGAAAGGGTTTCAAAAAGAGTGATCAAAACTGTTGTTGGGTCGGATGGAAATAAAATCCAACTGTTACCGTAGAAAGAGGTATTTGTTTATAATATTAGATTATCAAAACCATTATTAATGTTTTTATAGGAACCAATATGTGTTTTTTATAGTTACCCATACTTAGACAGGTTAGGATATGTGTTTTTTATAGTGATAAACGTTTATTCCAATTATTCAAGATCTTACTCGTTCCCCAACTGCACCAAAAAGAACAGTGAGTGTGCCTAAAGCAGATATGGCGTTATTTCGCGATAAAAATAGGATGGAAATGTGTTGGACTTTTCCATGGCTTGACGATGGTCATCTTGTTCATATTGAGTTTTGGGAGAAATTAGTCGGCAGGAACGACGCTAAAAGAGGTTGGCTATCTAGTGATGTAAGTATTTTTGAATACTTTAAAATCAATGTATCAAATTTATAATGAGATTTTTTTATCTAATGCTTTCCCTATTTTGTAACGACGGCACCTTGATATTTGAATTCAATAGTTGTGGCAATTCAGGGACCCAAATGCTGACTGGGCAATGGCAAGTCGATATCTCTGTGATATGCTTTCCCGGTTTGAGTATCCTCTTTATTACATTGATGATGTAACATACGGTGTACCCTGGTTTGCAAATAATGTCTAAAAGGTTTGTATTTTGAAGCTTTATTCTCTTAAAATGATATATATGTAAGGATAGGTGTACCCTGGTTTGCTCATTCATTATGTTCAAATATATAGGTGTATTTTCCTATCAATGAAAAGGATTCTCACTGGGTACTTGGAGAGTTGCACATTATTTCTGGTTTGATAACCATTTATGATAGTCTAGGTGGCCCTCCTAATGGAAAAGGAACCCGTCATTTTTTGCTTCAGTTGAGGGAGAAATTGATGTTTTAAATCCCACCTTATCTGGATAATGCCGAGGTGTTTGAGAAGAAGAACATTGATAAAGAAAATTATTCATTCACTTTTCGATACGCGGATGGCGTCCCAGTCCAAGGTGGTCTTTATGGTGATTGTGGAATATGGGTTTGTGTATTTTTATACAGGCTTTCACATAATATTCCTTTGGAGGTTGATGATCCCATCAGTTTTGCGTTGGCATATCGTGAAAGAATGATTGAATTTTACTGGAAATACAAAATGTTGCAATAATCAAGTTGATAGATGTTAGATATTAGAAAAAGACTCGGTCACCCTGTGTATTTTACTGTTTATTGTAGCTCGTAGTTAATAGTTAAACATATGACTTTCGGTTTTGGACCGGGTAATAATACCCGGTTTTTGTAAGAATTATAAATACCTCTTCCATCCCATGGAAGAGGTGGCTAGTTATTTTATTTCACTTTCACTTTCTCTCTCTAGAAAGTTTTCTCTCTATGTGTTTCTCTCTCTAGAACTAGGCTAACCCTAAGAATCATCGTGGTGTTATGATATATGATAACCAACAATTGGTATCAGAGCACATGAGATGATTAGATCGTGTGTATGTGCGATCTAGCTTCGTTTAGATCAAAAGGTGTACTTTTAAGGCATATAGCTCTTTTTTTATTTTTCCCAAATTTTGTTGTTTGATCTGTTAAAGTTTGGGTTTTTTTAGTTGCTATAGCCTTGTAGTACTTAGTTGTGCAAAAGAAATCAAGCAAAATTGTTCAAAAGGGTGATTTTTAGGTGTTTTTGTGTGAAAAAGTTTGTAGTTCTTCACGGCGGTTTGGCATTCTGTCTTAAATTTCATCGCAGCGGTTTGGCAAAAAGTTAACTTTTACTTTTTGTCGGCCATTGTTGTCTCCACAGTTGTCTGCCACTAAGTAACAGCGGTTTGAGTTGACAGTGGTTTGAGTTAACAGCGGTTTACAGGTTGACAGCGGTTTATATCCAATAGCGGTTTGCCTAAACAAAACTTTGGCGGTTTGAAAACTAGGTGGCGGTTTGCCTGAGCACAGCAGTTTGCCTTAACGCAGCGGTTTGATAATCCACAGCGGTTTACCTTAATGCAGCGGTTTGTCACTTGACAGCGGTTTGAATAACAGGTTTTGAAGACTTATTCTTGTAGCGGTTTGCTAAACAAAACCCTAGCGGTTTGTTGAGTTGGCGGCGGTTTGGTCACTTGACAGCGGTTTGATAACTTGCTAGCGGTTTGATAACCTGAGCAGTAGTTTGAGCTATTGTTGTTAACACTTGGAAAATTTTAAACTTTGGACTTAACAACACCAATACACAAAACAAATACATTAACTTCACCACTTTTAACATACACTCACTAATCATTGATCGATCAAATCATATCATTTCACAATAAATCAAAATGTCTAATATGTCGGAAGACATCCAGTGTGTCGGTTCTGATACCCGCCCACCAATGCTTGATATGTCTGATTTTGAGTCTTGGCAACAACGTATCCGTCTGTATTGTCGGGGAAAAGATAATGGGGAGAACATAATGAAGTAGATTGATGAAGGTCCATTTCAGATGGGAATGATCAGAGAGACCCTCACTAATGGTGCTGAAGGTGCACCTCAGCTAGGTCCAGAACGGGATAGAGTCTTTGCCGACCTTTCACAAGAAGAAAAGGAGAGGTATAATGCTGACATTCGTGCTACGAATATCATACTTTAAGGTTTACCAAAAGACATTTACGCCCTCATCAACCACTATACTAAAGCCAAAGACATATAAGATAATGTGAAGATGCTCCTGGAAGGTTATGAGTTAACAAAGGATGAACGGGAATCTCAATTATACGATGACTTTGAACACTTCCGCCAGAACAAAGGAGAAACCATTCATGCATACTATGTTCGGTTTACTAAGCTCATTAACGACATAAGAAACATTAAGATGACCATGCCCAAAATGCAGCTTAACTCAAAGTTTGTGAACAACATGTTACCTGAATAGAGTAGATTTGTAACTGAAGGATACAGAGGAGTTGAAAGACACTAACTTTGAATCAGTCAAAAAGAGGTTAGCTTGTATGCCAACTTGAACAACATGAGGTACATGCCATGAGAACAAAAAGAAGTTGGACAGGTTCATCTCAACCAACTAATGACCCTATGTGTTAGTGTCTAATGCTTCATTTCAGCAGTATCCAACACAATCATCCATTTCTCCACAGTCTCTACGACAACCATCACTTGCTGATAACTCACAACTTGACTCAGGAATTACCCCAACTAATACTTGATTGAAAAGCCTAAACTAACACACTTTCCTTTCTCACCAATCATAACAAAGCACACTCCTCAAACTAACAATCAACGTCCAGAACTTCATCTAACACAAGGACCGAAGCTACATTCAAATCGGGAGAGTTATGTTCAGGATGTCGTGTAGATACAATACAAATGACAAGGAATACCATATTAGTGAACAATGCAAGGAAGTTGTTGCACAGCAAGAAACAGGGGAGTCCGTAGACAAAGTTGGCAATGTAAATCCTGGACAATCTAAAACCTAATTAGTGCTATAACGAAATGGAATAGGGCACATGCACCACAAAGCGCCCTCACAAAGCGAAATAGAAATTTAAATACTTTAAGAAACAAGATCCTGCTGATGCGAAGCTACAGGAGAATAGTGTAGGAATTAAAGAAGAGCAGCTGTATTCTTGCAGTAGAACTGCCAAAAAATTTGATGATGATGTGGATTTGACCCTCCTATACAAGATTGGCACTCAATGTAGGATCATGTCTTTGAACTACAAATGTAGATCTTTTACTCTGATGTTATGAAGCTCCGACTCTGCAGATCATGTTCATAGGCAAATCTTCATCAGAAGATCTAATTTACGATGAATACTGGCCATCATATGCTCGATATCCATCTGAGGTACAAGAATCATGATAACAATCCCAGATAGATATTTTGAAGCGAGCCTCATGATGTAACACGAGATGCAAAACACCGTACAACAAAAGTACGTTGTTGACTCTGATGCTAAGTATATGAGTGATAGTAATAATTAATTCCTGTATTGATCAGTAAGTGAGACAAACGCATAGCAAAGTTGTACAAAGTAATGTAAACTTCTGTACCAAATGATGCATTAATGATGATAATCAATGATATGCATGAACAAGCAGCCCAATGTATTTCAGCTAATGAGTAGAACAAAGTAGTTAATGAATCATTGACGTATTCTGACCATAGCAGAGATATAAGGAAACTGGTCGATTTATAAGAAAAAAGGCAGGTTTGAATGAACTGAAAAGAGAACAAAAGAATATGAACATATAAGTTGAGAAATAATAACTCGACTGCCGAAAAGTTAAGAAACATCTTAAGGAAACATCTTTTAAAACAGAACTTCATTATGTAAAAATGCAACTTCGTTCTACCATTGACCATAACAAGTCAATGAAGGAAGAAGTGGCAATCTTGAAAAAGGATTTTAAACAAAAAGAGGATAAACACCTTGAAGAGTTTTTGGATATGAAAGAATTAAAAGAAAAGGTTGAAGATAGATTATTCAAACAAGATCAGTATGTTTAAACAGTGCACATGTTGTGTAAACCAAAACCTTTTTATGATGAAAAGAAAAAGGTAGCAATAGGCTACAAAAATCCCTTATGTCTCACCCGTGTAAAGCAAGTTTTGTATGCTCTCTATAATGGTCATGAAATAGTCAAGACCAATCATGCGCCTATTGTTGTGCATGACTCAGAGGATACTCTTAAGATTGCTAAGATAACTAGGAAAAGATTGCTTGAGAAAGTGAAAATCCCTCTATGTGTTGAACATAAAATTAAGTTTGCACCCCCAGATTACTCGAAAGAGAATTATCTTGTAACTTTTACACCACAGAGACATCTGACCCCAGAACATATATTTTGGTCCCACGGTATCAACAGAACTGTAACCTCAGTTCCGAAACCACTTTCAGCATTGACAGTGTATCCACCCAATACACCTGCCAAGCTTGTCCCCAGGGTTCTTCCAACAAAAAGTCAAGTGAAAATTAATCTTTATACTCTCACATAACTTTTTACGGAATTTGATAAAACTTGTAAAAAGAGAATCACACCAAGTGGTCTCACAGAAGGGGAAAGTGGTTTCGAGCAAACAAAAGAATGTTACCTTACAGAAGTCATTCCATTTTTCAAAACTCTTAAACAATACTTTAAGGGAATCCAAACGGCTCTCTTTAAAGAGGTTAAAGAAATGAAAGAAATTTTTAAACAAATGGAGAAAGAAGTGGACCAGAATGCTGTGGACAAGCAATGTGCTGAAATTGAAAGAAAAAACATTCTCATTGAAAATGAGAATCTAATTGCTAATTGTTTGTCGAATCAGTTATTGTACGCAATAGAGCAATCACGTTGTCTAGACCTTGAAGCTGAGATTTTTAACTTACAGCTTGAGAATCAAAAGGATGTTCATAATGAAATGATAAAAAGTTTTAACAAACTTGAGGTGTAATACCTAAATTTGCAATTGAAGTATCAACACCTTCAAGAACAGTTTGGCAACAACAAATCTCAAACATCTCAGGCTTCTCTTGAATTTGACTCATTCTTTAAAATCAACAAACTAAAAGAGCAGCTTCAAGGAAAAGACAACACTATTAGAAACTTGAAAATTCAAGTCTCTAAAATGAATGACAAACGTAGTGAGGAAGATATGCAAATCTCTAACATAAATACAAAGACGTAGTTGAGGCATGAGTTTTCTTGGTTTTTAAGGCTATATATTCTCAGAACATAGATTTTACAAAAAATGTCGCTGTCTCAAGAACAAAATATACGTCTTTCTTAGGGCATTTGAGAACGAAAAAGTTATTGCAGCATTACAAGGAATTGTAGATTTTATTTAAGATAACGCATGCTCTAAACTATTGAAAGGACATTCTTTTTGTTAACTGAAAATGAGAGTCTAAAGGCTCAGCTAAAAGGAAAAATGTAAGCGTCACTATGAATACTGTAAAACCAAAAGTTCTTGCCCCTGGTATGTATGCAATCGATGTTGAACTAATCCTCCCTCACAATAGGAACAATAGGTAAGTTCATCTAGATTATCTCAAACATCTTAAGCTGAAATTGTGAATCTAAAGGCTAAGTTAAAAGGCAAAATGTTATGCATCACTATGGACTCTGTCAAACCAAAAGTTCTTGCACCTGGTATATATGCCATCGATGTTGAACCAATTCCCACTCGCCTTAAGAAAAATAAGGATGCCTATTTAGATTAAAAATTCATGAAATTGTAGAAGAGGTTAGAATTGCAAAACCTTTAGATAATGCGTTTCAATCTGCCTGCCTTTACATAAAACGATCTCAAGAATTGTTAGAATATGTGTTTGGCACTTGTCCAATAGAGTTCAACAAGAGAGATAACAAGGCTGCTACTACCCCTCTAACTAGGAAACAACAAGTTACTTTTAATGATACATGCGGAACTTCAACTAATAACACACAGAAACATGTTGTGCAACAGAAAGTTCACCAGTCTAATGTCCCTGTGATTCCTTCTACAGGAGTAAACAGTTCTACTGAAGCTAGCGGATCAAAGCCTAGGAGAAATACAAAGAAAAATAAGATCCTGCCCGCTAAGAGTGAGAATAAGAAGAAATTTGAAGATCACCCTAGGACCAATAAGTTTAGATAGACAAAAGTGAATTGAGTTGATTCTAGCATTAGCTCTAAGCATGTTGTAATTAATTCGAATTTTAAATCTGTGTGCAAAACGTGTAACAAATGCTTAATTTATGCAAATCATGATATGTGTGTTGTTAAAACTTTAAATTCTATGAATGCAACCCCCATTGTTAAAAATGGTTTAAACAAAGCCAAGCAGGTTTGGAAAGTAACAGGCAAACTATTTGCTATTGTTGGTTATCAATGGAGACCCATAGGAAAGATATTCACCTTAGGAGAACAATGCCTTTTAACTAGGCCTCCTAATCCTAAAGTAGTGCCTTTACAGCTAAATGTTGCTCCTGTGAAATGTACTCCTATTTTTGCTAACCAACAAGACCCTAATAGAAATCAGGGATCTGAAATTCCAAAATCTCCACCTTTGACTGTTTTCAAATGCAGGTCGTACAAATCGTCATGTGGTACCTAGACTTAGGTTGTTCAAAACATATGACGAGGAATCGCTCAAGGCTCAAGAATTAGGTGAAAAAGTTCATCGGGACAGTCAGATTCGGGAATGATCACTTTGGTGCTATTATGGGTTATGGAGATTACGTGATTGGTGACAGTGTGATCTCCAGGGTATATTATGTGGAAGGTCTTAAACACAATCTTTTTTCTTTTGTGATTCAGATCTTAAAGTTGCATTCAGAAAACATTCGTGCTTTGTACGAGATATGGATGGTGTGGACTTAATTAAAGGTTGTCGTAGCACTAATTTGTACACGATATCTGTTGATGAAATGATGAAGTCCTTTCCAATATGCTTATTGACAAGAGCTTCCAAGAATAAATCATGGTTGTGGCATCGTCGGCTAAACCGTTTAAACTTCGGCATAATCAATGATATTGAACGAAAAGATCTGGTAAGAGGCTTACCAAGGTTGAAGTTTGAGAAAGATCACCTTTGTTCAGCTTGTCAACTCGGAAAGAGCAAAAAGTTTTCCTACAAACCCAAATCTGAAAACACCATTATGGAAGTTCTACATACCCTTTATATGGACTTATGTGGTCCAATGAGAGTGCAGAGTATTAATGGAAAGAAATATATCTTGGTCATCATTGATGATTACTCAAAATTTACATGGGTGAAGTTTTTGAGATCAAAGGATGAAACTCTAGAGTTTGTTATCAAAATTCTTAAGCAAATACCAGTTGGTCTCAACAAAACCGTCAGATACATCCGAACAGATAATGGCACAAAATTTGTAAATCAAGTTCTGACTGAATTCTATGAAAATGTCGGCATATTCCACCAGAAATCTATTCCGAGAACCCCTCAACAGAATGACATTGTCGAATGACGGAATCTTACTCTTGTGGAAGCTGCTCGAACAATGCTGATATTTTCCAAAGCTCTGATGTTTCTGTGGGCAGAAGCCGTTGCTACTGCTTGTTACACCCAGAACAGATCCCTAATTCATACTCGTCATAGCAAAACCCCATATGAGCTTGTGCATGATAAGAAACCTGATCTTACATTTCTCTGAGTTTTTGGTGCTCTTTGTTACCCTACAAATGACAGCGAACATCTTGGAAAATTGTAAGCAAAAGCAGATATTGGGATTTTTGTTGGTTATGCTCCTAGCAGTAAGGGTTATAGAATCTACAACAAGAGAACTAGACGAATAATGGAAACAATACACGTTTAATTCGATGAGATGAATGAGCAAATGGCTCATGTACAAATCAGTTCAGGACCCGAGCCAATAGTAATGATGCCTGGACAAAACAGTTCAGGGCTCGTATCAAATCAAGCCCTTGCAACTCCTTATGAACCACCTACCAATAAAGATCTGGAGATTTTATTCCAACCAATGTTCGATGAATACTTTGAACAATCTAGAGTTGTCAGACCGGTACCTTCGGCTACTGCAGATAACGCTCCAGTTGTTTCAATGGGTACATCTATTTCTACAATGATTGCTCTAGATGCACCTTCTATAAGTCATTCATCGTCATCCTCAGAACTATAAGCTCCCGTCTTTCATCAAGGTGTTATAGCTGGACCCACTTTCGAAGACAACCCAATTGCTCAAGCTGATCTACATCCATTAGTTAACCCTATTGCTCAAGAAACTGGTTCTGCAGAGTCATCATCAGGGGATGTTCGTTCAACTAAAGCCACCCAAGTTACTCAACCACCAGAACATCTCAGAAAATAGTCCAAGGATCACCCTCTTGACAATGTTGTTGGTAATCCTTCTTTTCCGGTATCCACCAGAAAACAGTTAGCTTCTGATGCCTTGTGGTGCCTTTACAACTCTTTACTATCCAAAGTCGAACCCAAGAACTTCAAGATGGCCGTGAATGAATACTGTTGGTTTCAAGCTATACAAGATGAGATTCATGAGTTTGATCGACTTAAAGTATGGGAATTAGTACCTCGCCCCGACTATGTAATGATTATCGCTCTCAAGTAGATCTACTAAGTAAAGCTTGATGAGTATGGTGAAGTTCTGAAAAACAAGGCACAACTAGTAGCAAAGGGATATCGTCAAGAGGAGGGTATCAATTTTGAAGAATCTTTTGCACCTGTTACACGGATAGAGGCTATCAGAATATTCATTGCCAATGCTGCCAGCAAAAACATGAACATCTACCAGATGGATGTCAAGTATAACACCCTGTGTTTTCAAGTCATTGACGACGTCGATAAATCTGCAATGTACCTTTTGTATTGTACGCGTTTGCTTT
>BQNB010020174.1:0-65824 GCA_026074375.1 Tanacetum coccineum | reverse complement strand
CTATGTCTGGTCTACTAGATGTTAGATACATGAGTGACCTGATTTTACTACGGTAGTCAATTTGGTCTACGAGTTTTCCACTTAAGTCTGCATCTAGTTTAGGTTTGGTAGCCATTGGTGTACCAACGGTATCATATTTTTCCATACCATGTTTTTTTAAGAATTTCTAAAGCGTACTTGGCCTGATTGATAAAGATACCTCTTGGGGATTGGTGGATCTGAAGTCCTACATCTCAAATCTAATGTGCATTACTTTTTCAAATCCATTAGAAAATTTTGGGTTTGTAGACCCGAAAATAATGTCATCGACGTAAATTTACACAAGTAAAATGTCCTCCCCGTATCTTATCGTGAATAGAGTAGGGTCAATGGTACCTTTAGTAAAACCTTTGGACATCAAGAAATTTGAGAGTTCATCATACCAGGCTCTCGGAGCTTGTTTCAATCCGTATAGAGCTTTCCTTAGACGGTAAACTTTTTCTGGGTGATCAGGATCAACGAACCTATCTGGTTGTGCAACATAAACATCCTCCTTCAGTAGACCATTAAGAAATGCCATTTTCATGTCCATCTGATTAGATTATGAAAAAAAAAAAAGGTGGGGGGGTGGGGGGGTGGGATTATGTTTTTGTTTTGGGTGCAGCGTAGGCGACAAAAATCCAAACAGCTTCCAAGCGAGCAACTGGAGCAAATGATTCCTCAAAATCAATACCCTTTTCTTAAGCATATCCCTTAGCTACAAGTCGTACATTATTTACGAATCACAGTTTGGTCTTCATCCTTTTTGTTCTTCCATAACCACTTTAGTTTTATTACGTTCTTGCCAAAGGGTTTGTCAACGAGTTCCCAGACTTGTAATTTGTCAAACTGATGAAGCTCTTCTGCATTGCCTCTATCCATGTAGAATTCTGCCATTCACTTCCTTAATGTTTTTCAGTTTGTAGTACTCACGGTGAGCGCAAACATACAAGTTCAAGTTCTGTTGCATGTTGTCGTCGTGTTTAGCACTGGCTTGGATGGAAATTTTTTTCCATAAATTGTTCTAGTGGGTGATCTTTTACCCATCGGATTCAGAATTGTGTGTTGATAGTAGGTATGCTTTATTTGAATTATCCACTATTGCTGTGAGGAGACTCGGAAACTTCTCGTACGGTGTACAGAAAGGGATTGAAATTCATCTTTGTTGAATCCTGTGTATTCTACTTCTTGGTTTATTCGTTGTTTTCCTCTGCATTGAACATTTGTTGGAGTGTTGGTTCGATTGAAGATTGAATATCGTTGTAGGTGGAATTCGTGCCCTAAGAAGGCTCACGAAGCTGTTAAGCCAAGCTCTAATTCTGGTCTTGAGACGAAGCAACAAGATGGGTTTACTACGGTTACTCACAAGAAGAAAAAGACCAAGAACCAGGCTAATGTTCAACCTAAGCAATTCGGTGGTTTGAAGCTCAATAAACCTACATCAACAATGGTGTGGAACAAAAAAGCGACTCAACCCCGAAGAGTTGAAAAAGGTGAGAGCCCTAATGCTCAAAACCACAAGGATAAACCTGCCACAAATCCTTCTAAAACGTATTCATCAGCCCCTAAAGCTGATGACATTGTTTTGAAGAATTCGTTTAGCCAATTGGTGGAGAACGCGGAGGTTGAGTGGGGTGATGATCAAACATGGGGAAATGCGAAACATGCTGTGAGTACTATCAATGAGAGTGATAGTGAGGAAGTCGATGAAGATATTAATCTTGAAGAACCTCCTGGACAAGCTATGTCTCATGCTAATAAGGGGAACTCGGTTCCCCATGGTTAGTTGCTGGTCTAGGTTGTTTATTGTTAGCTTTATCCTATTAATGTAGGATTTTGTTATAGTTTTTGTTTAGCCGTGTGGCATGTCACATGAGGCTTAGGTTTTTCAGGCTTTGCTTGAGGTTAATGTGGTATTTCAGCCACATTCCATTGTACTTAACGGTTTGGGTGATTAATATACATTTTACCGGGGTGAGAGTCCCTTTTACCCAAAAAAAAGAACTATGTACCTCTGTCAGTTAGAACAAAAATTACTGGGGCTTGAAGATTCTGTTGAATCATTATGAGAAAGTCTTTTAGAACTTCTGGTGTTTCATCCTTGGATCTTAGAAATAGAGTCCAAGTATATCTGGAGTAGTCTCCTACAATGACCAGAATATATTTCTTCCTATTTATGCTAGCAACCCGCATTGGACCACATAAGTCCATATGAAGCAAATTTAACCGTCCTTTTAAACTTGGAACAGTCTTTTTCTTGAATGAACTTCTTTTTGCTTTACTCACTTCACAAGAGGAACATAGTTGATCCTTGACATATTTCAACTTAGGTAAACCAATCACAACATCTTTCTTTGAAAGCAAGTTAATGTAGTCGAAGTTAAGATGAGAAAGTCTTCGATGCCATAACCATGCTTGAGTTAGTGAGGCTTTAGCCATGAGATAGATTGGAGTTGATGTAGTCGTTTCTTGAAGGGATATTGTATAGAGATCAGATCTACGGTTACCGGTGAGTAAATTGTTTCCCTGAAGATCTCTAACAAAACACGTAGATTTTCGGAAAGCAACCTTCAAATCCGCATCACAAAATTGACCAACTGAGAAGAGATTATGATTGAGGCCTTCGACGTTGTAAACCCTATTGATCGTGATATTTCCTTAAACTAAATCCTCATAACCAAGAATTGGAGCAAATTGATCATTGCCAAAATGAACAGTACCTAGATAATTTTCAACAAAATTACACAGCAACTTTAGATTGCCCGTCATGTGCTTTGTGCATCCAGAGTCAACAATGAATAGGATAAGTTGAACAATCTGCAAGAGAATTAAAGGACGATGGAATATTTGACAAATTGGATCCTAAAGAATTTGTAAGTTTCAAGACATTAGTTATCCTAGATACATTATCTATGGCAAAGCTAACTCTCTTTTTCTCATTGTCATTCTTAGTTTTAGGCACCCATTTCGTTTTAGTCTTAGGAACCCATTTATATCCTGATGGGCATTGTTGCTCTATCTACCATTTCCATGCCTTACTAGTTTTCTCATACAACATCCTATAGTAACTCTTGGATTTCTGGATAGTGGATTCTGATGCAGATGTTTTCTTAATTAAGGGGTGTTGCAACATATTGTCGCTGAATTTTGGGTTTTCTAGCACTATAGGCATCAACTTTAGGCTTCTTAGTTCTAGCATTCAGTTCCATTTCAAGAATTTAGAAACACAAGCATCACATTAACATTCGAAGTTCTGGATTTTAAACTGTCATTACACGTAGTTACAGACTTTGTTTTATTAGAAATACTAGAAATCCTAGGGTGGTCTTCTACTTTAGTCTTCGTATCCTTCACTTGACTATTATTTGGCACGACCTTATCTTTAATTTGAGTGCTCTTAAGCTGTGGTCTACTAACATTAGTGTTGTGAATTACTCCTGTAGAGGTAGACACACGGGGATTAGTATTCCTAAAAGTCTGAGGCAACTGAGATGCTCTAGTTTGTGTTGTCCTAGTGTCAATTTGATACATGTCTGGTTTAATCACATTTGTGTTTCTTACAGCTTGCCTTGCTGCTTGAGGTAAAATTTGTGTAGTGACTGGTTTTGATAAACTCTTTGACACATTAGTTTTGGGAACCAACTTTGTTTGTGAAAAACTTTTCCTCTCAAGAGAGTCTGAAAAAGGAGCCGGTTTTCCTAAAACTGCTAGTTTTAGAATCCTTTGAGCATTTGGTTGTCGAACAACATATGATTTATCAAACTTAGTTTCTACATAATTTCCTTTGCATTTCTCAATGAGTTTCTTTAACTCACTTATAGCAATGTTCTTGTCTTGCAGTTGAGCTTTCAAATCTTATATTTCAAAATATTGTTCACGTTCTTTTAGAAATATATTTGACGCTTTTTCTTTGCAAACTGTGTCATTTTTCATTTGTTCTTGACATTATTGTAAAGCCAGTTCAAGAGAAATCAAGTGTTTTTCTAATTTAGCAAAACTTCGTAAAAGCTCAGTATAAACTTCTTTATTAACAAATTCAGTTTGTTTCGAAAGCTTTTGTGCAAGACATTCACATTCTTTCACTTTATGAAGATACAAGCATTGCAATTCATTGTGAGCATCTAAATCGGATAACGAATGCAAATAAGAACACATAACATATTAGACACACATTCTTGCAAAAGTATATCATACATGTTTGAAAATTCTGCTTTATCAGATTCAAGTTCATCAATTTCATTTTCAAGGGATTCAACGTACTTTAAATCAGCATGCATTTCTTGCTTAAGTTCATGAACAAATGTGAAACTATCATTCTGTGTCTTTATGGCAAGAGGCATCAAACATGTTTTTATTAGCACTTCCATATCAAGAGCAGTTGGGGCACAAAAATGATTATGAGAATGCTTTTCCCAAGCTTGATCAACAAGTTCTCTAAAGTGATTTATGTTATTTGTCATTACATTGTACGCTTGTCTACTTTTACTTATTGATTTTGAAACAGGTAAGAAACCGATGTTTTTGAAAATATTTGGTTTAAATTTCACAAAAGATTTTCTCCACATTTTCTTCCTTACTTCATTTGCATGTGCCAACTGTTCATGATATTCCTGTGACGCTGGTTTGAAAATTTCATAAAGACTATTTAGCTTTGTGTAGTCATAAGGTCTCACTAAGTCTTTATTCAATTTTGATCGACTCTCTTTTTCAAGAGTCAGAGTCTCTTCCCTATCGGGGACGAGTCTGTTTGCAGGATCAGATTGGTCATATGGGATCTCATACAAACATGGTTTTTCATATTGAGCCTTTTTGAGGTACATTGGATTTGCAAAGGTTGGTCTACCATTGAATGTTGGGCCTTTGGGAGCTAACATATGAATGGTTTGAATTGATTGATTCCTTTTGTAAACAATTTCATTCAAAAACTTTAATTGCTTTTCCATTGAAATCATTTTGTCAATGTCTTTTTCTTCCTTAAGTTTCAAATCCGTTATTACCTTTGTTTTCTCTTTGACAAGACCTTCGTAATGTGACTTTGTTAAAAGACTCTGTTTGACTAACTCATCATGTTTCTCTTTGACAACTGAAATTTCATAGGCTTTAAGTTTTAAACCTTCTTTTATGTCAATGTCTTTTTGAGCTAATAGTCCTAGAGTTTCATTTAACTTACGTTCAAGTTTGTCATAGTCAACTGTACGGTCATTTAAGGCCTTGTACCTCTCAAACTCAGTCTGTTTATTTTGAAGTGCAACTAAACAACTATCCCGAATACTATTAGACTCCCCTAGAGTTCTACTAGTTTCCGCAAGAATAGATTTGCACTCTTTCAATTCTTGAGTCAATGATGCATTTGCTTTCTTTAATTGCTTTTGAATATTTTTATTTTCATCAACATCAAGTTTTAAATTTGCAATTAAATTAGCAAGCGCATCACGCTCATCTTCAGCATTTTGGTCAATCTGAATATCATTATCACACATATCCGGTGAAGCAGGAGTGACATTGCTATCATCCTCTTCCACTAAACATGTGTTACTAGTGAATTCAGGTTGCTCATAATGTTGTCTCACATTGGCAAACACATTATATTCAGCATCGTTGTGTACTTATTCCAATGGCTCAGTATCAGTTCTTGAGTTTGCAGTAGGAACCTCCTGGATCTTTGCCATATAGCTGTAATGTGCCTCCAATTCTTGTTCATCAATCTCATCATCCGTGTCTTCTAGCCAATCAGCTTGCTCTGCTTGTAATGAAACACCTTTCTCAGCTTGTTTGTACAGCAACATCTTTTCCTTGTGATACGTAGAGTTTTACCCTTTTTGGCTTCCTGCATTCCTTAGCAAAATGACCAAATTCCTTGCAGTTGAAATACTGTATCCCAGTCTGCTGCACTACCTGACTGCCTACAGTCTCCCTAGCCCCAGTAACAGTCACTGTCCTCTGATTCCCAAATTGTCCAGTCTGATTGTCATTCTTGTACCTTGGAGTAGTATCCACATTCTTGTTTCTGAAGTTTGAAGAAGTTCCGAGGTTGTTGTTGGTAGGTTTGTAGATCTTTTTGAAGTACTTTGCAATTAGTGCTAAATTTTTCTTCATATCCTTATCTCTCTGAGCTTGTTCAGGATAACTATCTTCTTCAGAAGCTGACTCAGGTGAAGGTGTGATTGGTTTGGCTATCTCTTTACCTTTGAATTTGGTAGATGCATTAGATCTGGTGGAAGATGCTTGTTTTGATGGTGGTACAAATAATTTGTAAGATTTTGATGCTTTATAATAAGGATCTGGATATTGTTGAGCAGCAGCAACAAGTGCTAATGGGTTAGCATTCTTGGCTATTCTTTCAGCACGGATTTCATTAACTTCCTTTTGATACTGTTTCAGAACGTCAAAGAGCTTGTGATATGAAACTGTATCAAAGTCATGTTGTTGTTTGACAATTGTCACAAACCTTGACCATTCTGGTTGAAGTTGTTGAAGAAACTGAACATTGAAATGCATCGTAGCAACTGTTAAGTTGTTTCTTGTCATTTCATTCATCATCTTGTAAAATCTGGAGTAGTATAACTCCATGGACTCTCCATCATGAGAAGTGAATTTTCCAAACTCCCAAAACAAATTAGTTTTGACATCTTGAATGTTGAGAGATTCACATTGTTGCAGCCTTTCAATAGCTATCCATATTTCATGAGCTGTCTTGCAAGCATCAACAGTTTAGTAGATTTCAGCCCCAATTCCAGTCTGTTAAGCCTTAATTATATTAAGTCAAACAAGAATGTTATCGGTCTTACAAAGTCAAACTAGGTCTTGTATTGTAATAGGCTAGTCGGGTTCAACGGGCTTGGTTTGTAATCTAATATTGTCCGTGTTTCGGGCTCAAAGCCCAAGATATGCCAAGCCCGGCCCATGTAGAAAGCCCATACGCCTACTACTTGGCATTGGGTATAAAAGGACCCTCTCCACACATGGAGAGGGTGTTGGTTACCATTTCATTCACTTGTGTGTGTGTGTAATCATCCACCTCTCTAGTTTCTCTCTAATAAATCTTCCAACTTTTCTTTCTATCTTTCTAGCTTTTTGCTTATTGGTATAGCTTATGTTGTGAAATGGATTAAACTTTTGGGATAACAATTGGTATCACTCGCCACGGGTTGGTTTAGTGATTATGTTCATTCTTATTTTCGGGCATTTTCTAGCTTATTTCTAGCTTTTTTTTTCACTCGTTACACTTTGTTCCCTTTACACATTTATAAGTTTCATTTTTTTTCAATTTGAAAATCATATGTTTCATTTTGGGCTTTAAATAGTTTCTTTTTGAAATCTTCTTCTTGGGCTTATTAACAGTAAGGCTGCGTTTTGGTGTGCACAATACTAAGTTTACTTTTACAGCAATTTGGCTATTCATTTTTGTGGCCTTTTTGCGTAAATTTTTTTTCCTTCCGAGTCAAAGTCTCAAAAGTTTGTAACTTATTCTAGTAAAAAGAGAGCTTCTTTGTCACGGCTTATTGTGGGTTAAAAACAGTTTCATCCAGCTTATTTTCAATTTTTTTTAAACTTCTTGGCTTATTTCTATGTGGTATACGGTGGGTTGAAGACGGTACAAAAATCGTGCGCACAAGGTGTTTGCTATATTGTTGAAGTCGAACAAGCATTTTCTTGAGTGAAGCCGAACGAGTTCAGCCTTGTGGAACTGATCTAGTTAAAGTTTCAAAGACCCGAACTAGTTCATCCAACAACGACCGAACGAGTAAAATACTTGTCAACGAACGAGTAAAATTCTTACCAACGGAACGAGTAAAAATACAAAGAGGACCGAACACGAGTAAAATACTTGTCCACCGAACGAGTAAAATTCAAGACACCGATCGGTGTTACTCTTTGAATGAAGCCCGTAACAAGTGTCATTTTATAAGAGCCGAACGAGTGTATTTTTAAAAAGAGCCGAACGAGTTAACGCTTGAAAGAGCCGAACGAGTGTAATTTTAAAAAGAGCCGAACGAGTTTTTTTACTAGTGCAAACCGAACTAATTCTTAAGAACAAGCCTATACTCGTTTAAGTTTTTTTTTCGGTTTTTTCGGTTTCGAGTGTCGTTAATCTACGGGACTTAAGACTTATACCATCGTGATCGTGACATCTTTTCGATCAACGTGGTATATTCGGATTTCACCGACGATAACCGCATGAGCTTATAAATCAAACCGAATCAAACGAATAAAAACCGTTTTTTTTATTTTGAAAACGAAGAAGATACAACAGGGAGGGAACACGTTTTTTTATTTCTTATAATTTGCATTTTACACTTTTGGCCCCTAGACTTCTAAATAGTTTTCAATTTTAACCTCTAGGTTTTTAAAAGTTTACTATTAGTCCATCACTTTAAAACAATTTTAATTTTTAC
This sequence comes from Tanacetum coccineum, assembly GCA_026074375.1. Lineage (NCBI taxonomy): Eukaryota > Viridiplantae > Streptophyta > Magnoliopsida > Asterales > Asteraceae > Tanacetum > Tanacetum coccineum. Next base: position 57,410 of record BQNB010020174.1, on the reverse strand, counting down.
CTTTCATTTTCAATCAATTTTATTTTTAATCCTTAGCTTTAAAATCATTTTCAATCTTATCATTTAATTTTCAAACATTTTTTTTAGTTTTGTATTTTTTAAATCTTTTAGTTAACCTTTAGTTTTTAATTGTACCGTTAGTCCTTATTTGAGTTTTAATCAACCGTTCATCATTTCAAGCTAAAATTTTATGCACCGTTCATCGTTTTAAGCTCATTAATCGTTACAAAAGCTCATGTGCTTCAATTTCAACAACGATTTCACCAACAACAAATAATCATTTTTTCACGGTTTCTTCTTGATTTTGTAAAATCCCGCGAAAGATTCTATTCTTTTCTCGGTTTTAATCAAAGACTTGTAAAATCCCGTGAACATTAATTGATTTCAATCCACAACAACAATCACTTTATCTACTTAAGATCCGATATCCATTCACAACAACATCAAAATGTCAAATACCAATAACAACATGCAACCTCAAACATCAAGTGTTCTTCAAAATGACACAGCTTCTTTGTGTTCGACTTCTAAAGTTCAAGAGAAGACACAACTTTCAAGAATTAAATGCACTGAACAGGAGGGGCTTTCGAGCAATTCATTCACAACTCAAGTTTCTCATAGAAACGTTTACAAGATTTTGGTAACTTGCCTATCTTCAAGAGAACATTCTCTCAAGACTTGGATTTACTAGAAAATCATCTTACCAAAGAAACAATTTCTCAGACTGATTGCAAGACTACTTTGACAAAACTCAGAACAACGTTTGAAAATGCTTTCAGTTCAGAAATCAAAGCGCGTATGCAGAATTATACAAGATATGATGCTCAATCATTTTAGGATGCAAGATCTTTATCAATGGATTTCTCGGGATATACATGCTTGATTAATTTTCATCACAACGAACTCCACAATTGTTGAAACAAAAGAAGTTGATGCAAACACAAGAAGATCATTAAAATCCAATTCCAGCATAAAATGTTGATTCATTGAAAGTTGATTTAGTTATCATACAAAACAATTGTTCTGAGAAAGAAGACAGTAATTCAGAGACTGCATCCAGCAAATTAGTAAAGGAATGTAGCTTGAATTCCGAAACAAAAGATGTGCATGCAATCAAATACAAGATGTCAAAAGCAAAAGAAAGATGCATGACATATTTTCATTCTCTTCATTCACACCTTCAAGTTCTTTCAAAAGATGACTTAAAAGGCACTCGCATCGAACATGGATTCAAACGGGCATTCATGTCACTCTTGCGTTCAGTTGTTGATACTTTCACAAGAACAATGCTCTCAACGTAGATCAACTACCAAAAGATCCTTGACAAAGATGAATTTCAAGAAGATGGATCCATGATAGCCTTTTGGGTGGTAAACAACCACTTCCAAAAGTTCATCGATTCAAAGTTTACATTGGATTATGACAGTCAAATGACAGACACGTACTTTGTTGAATACACTGGAATCGAGGTTCAACACTTCAGAGATACACTACTCCAACACTTGGGTAATGTTAAGAAGTCTATTGCTGAAAGAACACGTCATCAAAGACAGTATGAAAGAAGGGTGAATAAAAGACAGATGTAGACGCAAGAAAGTAAGATTGATACGGGTAAAGCATTGGATGCTAATTTGGTTGACATAGAAAGCATTAGGACAGACTCAACAGTGAAAGATGATAGCAGCAGGTCAGGGAATGATACGAAGAGCCAATGGTTGAGGTACAATTGACTGCTGAATGTAATATCTTTGCTATAGGACAACAACATACTGAGCAACCTGAAATCATTATTGAAGGTAGGGTTGACCAGTATCCTGAAACATGTCAAGTTAAAAGTCTTATGCTTGATTCATCACCTGATAACCAAACAACTGAATACTTAAAATAATCACTCGAGTCTGAAAATATTTTGCTCAAAGAGACAGTTGCCCAATTTCAAAAAGATTTTTCAAGAATGGAAGCACATTGCATTGCTCTCGAACTTAAATATTCAAAATCAATCTTTAAATCAGGGAACATGGTCAAATTTTGAATGAAACAAGTAAATAATGCAAATTGAAAAGGAAATGATGTTCTTTGAAACAATGAACATTGGAATTAGAACTAGTGGTGGCTTATACGTAAGGAAAATGAGACTTTGAAACAGATTACAACGATTTTTATGATTCTATTATAATTACGAGATCTAAGATACAGAAACAGACAACATCTTGCTTGCTAATAATTGACTAAAAGATCAGATTCAGAAAAAGGTTTTTGGCAATTGTGCTAAAAAATGACTTAAAGAAGTTAAAAGGAAATTGTGTAGATTCTAAGTTTGATAAAACATCAGTCTTAGGGAAACCGGTGTTACCATCACTAAGAAACCAATCAGTTGTTAAACAACGGAATGCGTTTAAATCTGAAAGGGCTCAAATGTCAAAACAACGGTTTGCCTCCCAAGTTGATGTGAATAAGAATTTGTCAAAACCAGTCACTCAATATTATTTGCCTAAGAAAACATAATCCGCCTTTGCAAAACCTGATCACATGATTGCATCTAGCTCATCTAGGAATAGTTCTAAGAACATGCCAAGATTTTATTTCCATATGACATGGTTCATATATCACTATTAGATGAAGCTAGGAAAAAGGACACAAGAAAGAGATAGGAACTCAAAAACTAGTGTGATGCCTTCTGCTAGATTTCAAAGCACTACTGATGGTAGCAAACCAAAACCTAGGAGCAACAATCAAACATCTAGGTGTTTGCCTGTATCTAAGAGTACTCACATTACGATAACGGCTGTGCCCAAAGCAGATCACTCTAAGAGTTCTAGTTCTTTTTTAGATTCCAAAAACTTTGTTTGTTCTACATGTCATAAGTGTGTCTTTAATGCAAATCATGATGCTTGTATAACAAAACTCCTGAAGGAAGTAAATTCACGTGCATAAGACTCAATCCCAATAAGACCACAAACCAGTAAAAACACGTAGATCAAAAGAGTCATACTCAGAAACCTGGTAGGCAGATCTTTACAGGACATAGGTTTTCTCCTAATAAGACTTTCGCTGTGTATGAGAAAACATCTCCTAGATATGATCTTAGGTGGAAACCCACGGGTAGAATTTTAAAATCTGTTGGTCTTAGGTGGATTCCTACAGGAAAGTTATTCGACTCTTGCACAAGCAAGGTTGACAGTGAACCCCCACATGGTTCAAATGTTAGTTATAATATTCATGAATGCAAACAAACTTGGATGTAAGTGCAGGGTACATCATTCAATGTTCAGAAGGAACAACAGTCTTGATTTAAGTGCAGGTACCTTATTAATGTCAACAAGAAAAATTCAGAGTTAGGTTGTGAAAAAAGGTTGATATCTCAGAAACCATTGTCAAAGTGGATTCACAGATGATGATACAGAAAAATGACGTCTGTTCACAACAGTTCAGGCCTCAATCCTCAATGTCAAATGACGTTTGAACAAAACGGTTCAAGCCTCGCACCACAGTGTCAACAGAAGTTCATCAAGCAGCTGAGACAGTAACAACGTCAAATGAGCTGGATTTGCTATTCGGTCCTTTGTTCGACGAATATTTCAATGGAGAAAATCAAGTTGTTTTAAAGTCTTCCGCTGTCACTACTACCGTGATCCAATAAACGTCAACAACCTGATTCAAACTATCATCCCACTTCATCTCTAGCTACAAACTGGTCACTGCTAATGGAAACTTTGATTTGTAAATATTTTTATTATCTCTTTATTTTTTATTTATAAAAAAAATTTGAAAAAGAAAATACAAAAATATAAAACCAAAAAAAAAAATAGAAAAATATAAAACCTAGAAAAACAAAATATAAAATCAGAAAATTTTCAAAAATACCAAAAAGAATCTTCTCGACATGTCTCTTGGAATCGATAACATTTACGTACCTAGAAATGTTGATTAACATCGACACGGGCGTGTAAATGAAGTTCGAACAGGAGTTTCAAATGCTTTCAAAACATGTCATTTCTAAATTTTTCTTAATGACTTATGTACATTTCAGTGCATAACTCGGTCCCGAATGTAATAGGGAAGTGTACGCTTCAGTGCGCTTACTCTAAAATAGAAGAGAAGTCTTCTATCATGTTTTTAAAATCGTTGAACACAATTTTTCAAAAAGAACTTTCAATGTCAAAATTGTCTACAATATAATTTGTGGTATTTTTCCATAAAAAGTGGTATTTGTTAAAATTGTGTGTTCAACACTCCCTTCCTCGAATAATTTTCAAAGAATTGTAGTTCGTAGAATGTCATTTTATGTGAATCAATTTCTGAGGGGGAGCTTTTTAAAACAAAGCCTTTTAATGTGTTGGGTACATCTCATAAATGTCAATTTTATGTATCCAAACACATTCTGTGAAATTAAAATGTGGAAACTTATAATGTCAATTATTAATATACACTGTTCACTAAGGTCTCTCACTCCGTCTTTAACATTTTGTGGTGTCATATCAATTTTTCATTCCAATGTCAAGTTTTAATAAATATTGGTATCCCACATATACTGTTGAAGGGGAGCTATCGGAATCTGAATTCATGCAATATCGTGGTATAATTTTTCTCCCCATGGAATTTTTCATGTCAAATTTTAATCAATTGGTATTTCAAATACTAAGTGTTATTATTTAAAATAAGGGGAGAAAATTGTAATTAAAATATGATATAGGAGAAGGTGATCTTTAAGACTACTAAAGTGCAACAACCTGTCCTTTCATATTGCTAAACATTTTGAATCTTGAAGCCATGTTTAGGGGGAGTTGTGAAAATAACAATGTCAGAAAATGGTTTTATGGTTCGATCTCATACCCAACAACCTATTAATTTCATGACGATTCTGAAGTCATAAGGTGGTTAGTTTAGGTATAAGTCCTACGATCCAACCAGAACCGGAGGGATCTATCCAAGGACACTCCATAGTTAGAAATAGCAGTCCTTAGGTATGATTGGAGATGAATGTGTATAAGGGAAGAATGCCGACTAAGATTGAGCTAACACTGGAACAATCACAACAAGGTGTTAGTAATGACGTCTTGGTAAGCATTGAAGGGGTTGAAGAATGAAAAAGAAATGTATGGATAAAGGGTGAAAAGAAAGAAGCCCTCCAAACAACTTAGGCAGAAACTGGGTAAATACATAATCTATCAAAATCACAATGATGATTATTGATATTGAAGAAAGCCGTCATGGACCCAGTGATGCAATGCACAACCCTTCCCAGCCATTCGAGTTTCTCTCAAAAGAAACTTGTCTCATTTGTCACGGAGATACACACGTTATCTATTGACATCTCACTCCGAGATTGTTGATATTGAATAGGTGGCAGTCTGCTCCAGCCTCCGATTACTAAAACCAAAAGTGCACAAATCGAGTCTAGAGAAAATAGAGATCAAAAGTATAAATCTCATTTAGGACACTATGTCAAATACGCTTGTTAAACCCATAAAGTTCATTTGTTGTAAAAAGAGTCCTTTGCATTATCCTGAGATCTTGCCAGACATCTGAGTGATACTTAAGTATTCCACAGTGAGATGGAAATCCTGCTGAGCCAACATCAATACAAGCTCCTTAGTAGGTGGACTTGCAAGATTCTATTATGAATAGCTTGTGATAACTGGTATCAATTTGGTCCGTAAATGTATTGATGACTTAATCAGAAAAGATAGTAACTATCTGATTCACTCTTACCGTGTTGTCTGCTTTGAGACGTTCCGATAATGAGAACTAGCAAGCATGGTGAATCTAATACATCTGTGTTAGAAGATCCTACGCTTTGAGGTGGAAACCCTGTTAAGGAGATTCTTTGAATCTACCTGATCATAGGTATAGTATTTATACTATAAAACAGGAAACCGGAGGTTAATGCAACTGAAGTCAGTTGAATGACAAGCATATTCATTCTTTTATTGCATATCTGTCTTATTTCAGGTTTTAGACGACGGTGTTGCCGCTCATTCTAGTGAAGTCGGATTCATAAGCCACATGCTCATACTCAAGCTTTCAAAGTCAATCATTCAACGTCAAGATAGTTGATTCTAATCTTCCCCACTATCAAAGAGCCTCAAAGTCAAATAAAGAATCATCAATTGGGGAGATTGTTAGACTTATAATCTCATATGTCAAACAATAATGTAACAAGTATAAGCATGTTGGTCAAGAGCACAAAGGATTAAGAAAGTCAAATCAAGATGATTCAAGTCAAGGAGATGATGCAAGATAACGATCTCAAGAGCTCAAAATCAAAAGATAAAGGCTCAAGATCAAGATCACAAAGCATGAATGAACAAAGCCATTACAAACAAGACAAGACCAAAACAAGGCAAAGCATAAACGTCAAAAGTTACATCTTCAACGTCATCGGTGGTATAGAGGAGTTTGAAGAAAGAGACCTCAACATTGAGGGAGATTGTTAGCCTTAATTATATTAAGTCAAACAAGAATGTTATCGGTCTTACAAAGTCAAACTAGGTCTTGTATTGTAATAGGCTAGTCGGGTTCAACGGGCTTGGTTTGTAAACTTATTTTGTTCGTGTTTTGGGCTCAAAGAACATTGACTTGCATCGTAGCAACTGTCAAGTTGTTTCTTATCATTTCATTCATCATCTTGTAAAATCTAGAGTAGTATGACTCCATGGACTCTCCATCATGAGAAGTGAATTTTCTAAACTCCCAAAACAAATTAGTCTTGACATCTTGAATGTTGAGAGATTCACCTTGTTGTAGCCTTTCAATAGCTATCCACATTTCATGAGCTGTCTTGCAAGCATCAACAGTTGAGTAGATTTCATCCCCAATTCCAGTCAATAGCAAATGGATTGCTTCCTTTTCTGATTCATAATGAGCTTTGTTTTCAGGAGACATAGTCAAGAGTGTCTCAACTGCTGTTCGTTCTAGAACTGCTGGAGTATCATCTGTTGCAGGTACAGCTGGGATTGTGACAGTAGTGAGCTTGTATGGACCTTCGAGAATGCATTTCCTCAAGGCATCACCATTTGGTCTTGTATCAATGTATCTTAGGAAACGTGATTGCCATTGAGCATATCTTCCCGTTGCAAGCATTGGTGGACGATCTCTTGATCCAGCTGCCATGATGTTGTTATGCATTTGACTGTCGGTTGTGGAAGTTGTGATTGGAGTAGTCATGATGAATGATTTGATTGTTATGAAGTGAAAATGATTTTTAGGATCTTAAGTAGGTAAAGTGATTGTTGTTGTGGATTGAATTCAATTAACGTTCACAGGATTTTATAAGTCTTTGATTTAAACCGAGAAAAAATAGAATCTTTTGCGGGATTTTACAAAATCAAGAAGAAACCGTGAAATAATGATGAATTGTTGTTGAAATAGTTGTTGTAATTGAAGTACTTGAGCTTTTGTTTATGATTAATGAGCTTAAAAAGACGAACGGTGAAATTTGGTTGAAAAGGACTAACGGTGTAATGTAGAATCAACTAGAAGGGTTAATTAACAAACAAAGGACGATTGATGAAATTGGACTTGAAGGACAGGGACTGCATGTGACAATTTCTAATTCTAGTTTATTAATTAAAGTTTTCCCTCCATTTGAATTGTCTTCTTCGTTTTTAAAATATGAAACATAATGTTTTTTATTTTAATCTCGCGGAGTCATACGGTTATCGTTGGTGAAATGTGAATACACTACGACGATCGTTGAAAGACCGCGATCGTAATGGTATAGGTTAGAAGACCCGCGAATAACCGACACTCGAAACCGAAAACCCAAAATGACGTTAAAACTTGTCTAACTCGTCTTAACTTAATTCGCCTCCAGTTAGGGATTAATTCGCCTTCACTAAACAAGATTAATTCGCCTTGCACAGTTGCTTTATTCGCCTTCACTAAACAAGATTAATTTGCCTTGCACAGTTGCTTTATTCGACTTGCACACAAAAAAAACTCAATTCTTTTGAGTAGTTTATGTTGAAGAAATAATACAAACTAACAAGTATTTTATACTTGGTATTTGTTCTCTTATGTACTGGGTTCAAACCTGTTACATTGATAATTACTCCTAAAGTTTTGTTTCACTTGTTTAGTTTGAGGGAGGATGTTGGAAGTATTCAAACTAACAAGTGTTATGTTTATACTTTGTTATCTGATGTCTAATGTACAGGGACCATTCTGCCCTTTAATGGAAAGATCATTCAAGGATGTAATTATGCTTATTTAATCATGACTTGAATAAGATGGACTGGTGATAAAGTATATCTTGGATGGCTATATAAAGCACATAAGTGTGCTAGGTTTCAGGGAACAACGGTCATCTTATCTTTGTATCTCCCTTATCTTAGATCGTTGTTCATATGGTTTAAACCACTCCGGTTACAGCCCCTTGCTATCTCATCAAGTTACACATAATGTGATGAGTAGAGGCTGTAATGGGTAGTGATGGCTGTATTATGTTTGTCTGAGTGTTGAGTGTTATTGTTGTGAGTAAGGGCTAGATCTACCCTAGTAGGGCACCCTTATTGTTTTCTGTTTAGTAATCGTTTGGTTTAGCACCGTTTGGGGACTAACCCTCTTTGCATATTTAAGTTATCTTAATATCCACAAGGGAGAGGTTGGTTGTGTGATAATCAAATGTTCTGGTATTGCTCCATGTATTTATACATGGTATTAGAGCTCTGGATCTTGATGCGATTAGATGTTTTGGAACTTTTAAGCGTTTCGGAAAATTTTGAGGAGATTTTTAGTTAGTTGATTGTTACTTGGTCCGATTGATGGTATGTTTCTCAACTGAAACGTGGTGATATTAGTCTGTTTGGGTCTCGATTGGGATATTAGTGGGTTCGTGATTAATTAGGGTTCAAGAACCCTAATTTTTCTAATTGGGGTTTTCCGTTCATGATTGATTATGGGCTTATCTTCACCATTTGCATCCCTTAACTAAGTGAATTAAGGGTGTGGGTGGTTGTTCTTGTATTTCCGCTGCATTAAAAGCTCTGCAAGTTGTTTCTTGTTTCTCCTTCTTATTCTTAAGGTTTCTTTAATTATTTGGTAAATTGAAGTATGGCTAACATCTTGATCTGCCATCTCTGAGTGGTATGAATACCTGCTCTGGCCACGCTTGTCAATTGTACCTAATCCTTATGAATCTTGGTTGTGAGTTTATCTCTTGTTTGTGCAAGTTTTAAGCTTTGCCTTTTGTTGTTTATTATGTGCATTCTGCTGATTGTTATCAATTTTTATATCTGTGGTTCGTGTTTGTTGATTGTTTTGATGTCTAAGTTTTCCTCATTGCATTGATTGTCCTTGTCTGTTGCATTGGCCATCTATCTCTTAGATACTTAAATTGAGGGGTGTATTAAACCTTATATGATTTCAGTTTAAGTTTTCTTGTTGATTGATATGTCTATTTTGTTGATTGCTTTCTGTTTAGCATTGCTTTCATTGGTCTTATTTCCTGTTTTCATTATCAATCCCTTCAGAACTTAAAACGGAGGGGGATGTGTTAATGTATGCTTCGTTTTTGTTCTGCCTTATATGTGGGATAAATGCCTATTATTTTTCTATGTTTATCTGGTTAGCTATGATTGGTTGAATGCTATGATATCTTGGTCTTATGTCCTTGTTTATCTTCTCTGCTTTGGCTTTGTCTAAGCTGTTTTTCTTGTTGTTTGTGTATGCCTGTTTGAGCCTTGTTTATCTAGCTATTGTTTGTTGTTATAGGATTAAAATTCCTTGATCATATTATATGTTGTTTAATGTGTTCTAGTTTCCTATGCTATATATGTATTTATTTGTGGTTGTTCTCGTACTCTCTTTGAAGTGTCTGAATTGCATGCATTGTTGATGTTCCTTCTTTTTAATTGCATTTTTGGTTGGTATTTGATTGGTTCTATGGTTCATGTTTTTTAAGGTAAGCTTTTGGCTACTTGTTATCTTTTTCATGATAGCTGTATTGTTATTAATTGTCTTTATGGCATGTTGGCGTATTGTTCTTGTGGTTCATGTTATATGTCTATCTGTCTTTTGTTGTTGTTGATGTCTCTTCATAGAGAAGTCGTTGTTGTTGTTGTTGTCTGCTTATTATCTGTTTATTTCTGGTAATTGGTAGTAGCCTTCTGTCTTGTTTTGACTACTAGTAGCTGTCTTGTGATGGTCGCCTTCTATTGTTTGGCTTGTTGGTCTTATGCCTATCAGCTATTTGTTGACTTACTATGCATTTGTATATCACTTGTTGTTAGTCTTGCTATATGATTAGTTCTTTTTGTCTGTTGTTAAGTGTCTGCATTGTCTATCCTTGCTGTTAGTCTTGCTCTGCTTATCTCTTATCATGCATTGTCTATCCTTGCTGTTAGCCTTGCATTATGTTGTATGTGTTGTTGAGATTATTCATCTTTGTTGTATGTCTTGTTTGTCATTGTTGTCTTTGAGAGCTTATGTTATGTTAATTGTTTTTGTTATCTGCCATTATGTGTATTGTTCTTATTATACCTGAATATGTTATGTGCAATGTTATTATGAATTTCATTAATCTGATTTTCAATCAGTTTGATGTTAAAATCCAAGTTTGTGACTTGTGTTCTGGTTTTGGGAATCATGCAGCAACCTTCTTTGTGATGTGAAACATAGACACCTTCTAATTCTAGCAAGGTGTCTTATGTTTCAGGGGGTGATTCCTCTGTCTTATTATGGGCTTGCTGCCATTTCCCTTTCTAACAGACTACATTGCTCAGTCTTAATTGGCATGTCACCTTTGTATTGGTGCAGATTAACAAACCTAATCTCTCTTTTGTAAGATGTTTTGGATGTCAATGATCTCTTTTGTAAAATGTTTTCTGATTGGATTTTCTTGTGATAAAAAGGCCTCTAAACTGTTTTGCCTTGATAACAAGATTGTGGTAACCTCAATAAATGTGAGTGTTTTATCAAACTGGTTTCTTTCTCAAAATGAGAAACAAATCTATTAATGATGTTGTCTTTTAACCTAAATAGTCATCATTTATCTTTCTTTGATATCTAAATGTCTGTAAGACCAAAGGATGTAGAGAGCATCATCTGTTGTGGAAGGTAGGGTCCCTTCAAGAACAGGGAATGCACAAATGCAGTCTCCTGGACTCTGCAACCCAATTAGATGAGTATGGCTCATCTAAGGGCAATGTTTTCTGACCTTAAAACCAGTCTTGTCTCTGCACCATACTTAGGAGAAACCTTAAGACTGAAGTGGTGTTGTCTTATTGCAGTCTCATTATTGAGTTGTTGTCCTTTTAAGGACTTCTTAGGTTTATCCATTGTGGTAACCTTGTTGCGGGATGTTGTTCCCTGTTGTTGTCTTATTATTGAGATGTTTGTCCTTTTAAGGACTTCTTAGGTTTATCCATTGTGGTAACCTTGTTGCAGGATGTTGTTCCCTGTTGTTGTCTTATTATTGAGATGTTTGTCCTTTTAAGGACTTCTTAGGTTTATCCATTGTGGTAACCTTGTTGCAGGATGTTGTTCCCTGTTTGAGAATCTTGTGATTCTCTGTTTCTTCAGAGTATGTGCTCTGATTTGGTGAATCTTATGATTCCCTGTTTATTCAGAATGTGTGTTCTGAATTCTGTGAGAGAATTATGTGAATTCTCAATGTATTCAGAGTTTATACTCTGTCTTGTAATTTGTGAGAGAATTATATGAATTCTCAATGTATTCAGAGCTTATACTCGTTCTTGTTCTATGGTGAATCTTATGATTCCCTGGTTATTCAGAGTTGTACTCTGATTTGGTTCTTACTGGTGAATCGTATAATTCCTAGTTTAATCAGAATGTGTATTCTGATTGGTTCTATTGTGATTGCAAGTTGCAATCAAATGTGGGTTTTCTTGTTGCTTTTTGGAATTTTTTTTTTTCTGCATGTGTCATAGTATGCTCTTTTGCTGCTATGGAAAGGTGCTTATGGGTCTGTTTCAGTGACCGGTTTGTTCCTGCTGCTTCACCATCTAAAATGATGGTGCTCAGGGAAGTCTTTTCTCTTTTGATCCTTGTTTATTTCCTTTTAATAGTTGCTAATAATGCTGTTAGAGGAAAATGTTCTCAAAGGGTCAAAATTAAAAATAAAATAAAAAGTATAAAATAAAATTGCATAACTTTAAAAGTTATGCAGGCTGTTTATCCTTAAACAAGTTATACTTGCTTAGTTTGAGGGAGGGTGTTGAAGAAATAATACAAACTAACAAGTATTTTATACTTGGTATTTGTTCTCTTATGTACTGGGTTCAAACCTGTTACATTGATAATTACTCCCAAAGTTTTGTTTCACTTGTTTAGTTTGAGGGAGGATGTTGGAAGTATTCAAACTAACAAGTGTTATGTTTATACTTTGTTATCTGATGTCTAATGTACACGGGTCCATTCATGTAATTACTGGAAAGATCAGTCAAGATGTTTGTCGCTCTTTCATCAGATTGAAAGATGGACTGGTGATAAAGTGTATCTTGGATGGCTTATATAAAAGACAATCTGTGTGCCTAGTTTTAGGGAACAAACGGTCATCTTATCTTTATTTCTCACTGATCTTATAATCGTTTGATGATGTTCATATGGTATTAACCAACTTCTTCGGTTACAGCCTGCTATCTCACTCACGTTACACATACTGTGTGAGATAGAGGCTGTAATGGGTAGTGATGGTTGTATTATGTTTGTCTGAGTGTTGAGTGTTATTGTTGTGAGAAGGGTGGATCTACCTAGTAGGGACACCCTTATATTTCTGTTGTAATCGTTGGTTTAGCACCCGTTTGGGGACTAACCCTCTTGTATATTTAAGTTATCAATAATATCACAAAGGGGAGGTTGGTTGTGTGATAATCAAACTGTTCTTGGTATTGCCCCATGTATTTTAACAGTTTAGTTCCTTAAGGCTTATGAGTTGTTCGGTTCCTTAAGCTTGTGAGTTGTTCGGTTCCTTAAGGCTAGTGAGTTGTTCGGTTCCTAAAGGCTTGTGAGTTGTTCATTTCCTTAAGCTTGTGAGTTGTTCGGCTCTTGAAGGCTTGTGAGTTGTTCGGTTGCAAGTTGTTCGGTTGTCACTATCGTCCTTGTTGTCTTCTTGTCTTTAACCGAAACAACAAAACCTTATCGTCCTTGTTTCCTCAAAATTGGGATCTTGGTCTCTTCTTGTATCAACCGTGGACCACAATAAGTAAATAAGCTAACCAAAATAAGCTTTGTAATAAGCTTGTTTATCACAAGAAGTCACGAAAAGAACAACAAATAAGCTAGAACAAAGACTACAAATAAGCTACTTTTAACAAACAAATAACCCTCGAAAATAAGCTACGAAACATAAGCTCTTTTCACCACAATCCAAGATAAGCCGTGAGCTTATAAGAGTATAAATAAGCTCATTATAAGGTGTGTTATCACAAAAAGAAAGAAGAAGGGAAAAACGAACGAGAAAAAAAACTTCACACCCAAAGAACACCCTTACTGTTTATAAGCGCACATGTCACGTTTTGTTTTTAAAAAAATGAGCCCAACATTATTTGAATTTAGAGCACAATGATTTTGAAAACAAACAAACAAAACAAAAAATATGAAGAGTGTTAATAAGCTACGGGAAAAAGAAAGAAAGAAAAATAAATAAGCCAAGAATAAGCTCAATACAACACCACGAAATAAACACTAAACCCACCCGAGGCGAGTGATACCAATTGTCAGAATCAATAATCACCTTCACTTCACCATTAAACCAAGAAAAATAGAAAGAAGATATGAAGAAATTGTAAAGAGAAGTTATAGAGAAATAAAGAGAGAAAAAGAGAATGGTTAAATCTAGCAAATGTGAAAAATACAAATGAGACCAACACCCTCTTCACACTTGGAGAGGGGTATTTATACTTCTTTAATGGGCCGGCCTATTTGAGGCTTAATGGGCCGTGGTATTTGTTACTTGGGTCGGACTCGAGATTACTTTGGACCTTAGTCCGAAACGCATACAATATTAGATTAATTAAATGAGCCTGATTCCCGTTCTAGCCTATTACAACATGTGTTTAATAAAGACCGAGACCTAATATTCATAATGAACGAACTTCATTGTTCGAATCAATATTTTGAGGCTAACAACATTTATAGCATGACAACAAAGAATCGTTAGGAGACTTTCACCACAACCCGATCTACCCTATAGAAACCCAAATGATCAAAGGAGAATACCTCTATGTAGAAACACACTACACGTCAAATTTTACCACCTGAATGCTAGTCCAGTAACCCGTAACCATTTTAATAAGCCTTGCCTACATTAGGAAATTTTTAATTAAAATAGAAAATGCAAGAACTGAATTTTCCCAATCTCATTCTTTTGGACGTCAACTTTTTATCAAGAGAAAAAGGGAGAGATACACTTATCTATTTGTTTTGACTTGCGAAAAATATGGCAGAGATAACCCCTCTCTTTTTTACTTGCGATATATAAGGGAGAGATCGCACATCTCTTTTTATTTTAACTTACCAAATGTTATACCTTTTATATTAATTATAATTTGATTTTTTTATTTATTTTTGCAAAAGCAATTTCATTAGATCTTCAATATGTTACACTTGACCATCTTGGTCTTTCTGTTTTTGCTCTCGAGTTACGTAGATTATATATATAACGTAAATACCATAAATACGTTATTTAAGGGCACCTCTGTGTATACGTGTGTGAGATGATTGTGGTTTGGTTTGGAATTCTAGTTTACGGGATTTTACAAGTCTTGATTAAACCGAGAAAAGAAGTGAAACTTTTGTGAGATTTTACTAAATCAAGAAGAAACCGTAAAACTAAAAGAGAATTTCTGATTATATTTTCGGTAAATTAGGGTTTCAAAACAAGAATTTCCTTAGAACCGAAATTGAGGAATCAAAAAAGTAGAACCGAAATTGGATAACCCAAATATGAAATTTGATGGAATGTTTCGCTTAGTCTACGTATTTCACTCGGAATATGTCAATACATGTTTCACTTGATTTATGACACAACATATTTCGCTTGGTTCTTGGAATTTTGACTGAGTTTTGTCTTGGATAATGACTTATTTCACTTGAATCAAACAACCTGTATTACATAAATCAAATGCTACACATTTCGCTTCAACATATTTCATTCAATTACATATTTCGCTTGAGCATATTTCGCTTATACATATTTCGATTGGAATAAGAAATTTTATCAGCACCTAGTTTCAGAAAATGTAATAATTCGCTTGAAATAAGTCACCCTGTAATTAACATATTTCACTTAGAAACATGTTTCGCTTACTGCTTGTTTCGCTTCCCTCATACTGACATATTTCGTTTGATTCAAAAAAAATTAAGCCTAGATTTTTCGTAAATAAAACGATGTTTTGATGATTCAATAAGCTTCCTATAAGCTTTTAAACAATGAAAGTACACCTTGATGATCCAAAACACCAACAAAACTCTTATTTTTTGATGATTTTCTCTGCCTTTTTTCTTTCAAAACATACGAACCAAAAATAAAACCAAATAAGCTATGTTTGATTCTTCTATAAGCTGTTTTAGATATCAAATAAGCTGTGAAGCTTTACCAAAAACACGCATAAGAATTAAAGTTCAAGAAAAAGAACGAAATTAAATGGTAAAACTAAAAAAACGAATATGTTTTTAAACAAAACCACAAATCAAAACTCTAAAACCCCCGATTGATACCAATTGTAAGACCAATGATATCATTTCACTTCACCATGTTAACACAAGAATCAAAGGTAAGAGGATGAGAAGAAAAATAAGAAGAAGTTAGAGAGAAAAACAAGAGAGAGAAAATGAGATGGTTGATTACATGCAAATGAGAGAAAATACAAATGAGAACCAACACCCTCTCCACACTTGGAGAGGGGTATTTATACCTAGACTCCTTAAGTTGGACGCCTAGCTTTTTTAACATAGACAGGGCTCGGGTTTTGGTTGGGCTTAAGCCTGATACACGTAACTAATTAGATTACATAAACAAGCCCGATTACCCTTTCCTAGCCTATTACAACATATAATTAAGTAAAGACTGAGCTTCCATGATTAATAGCCGAGCTTCCTTGTTCGACTCAATATTTTGAGGCTAACATCTTGTAATAGTATTCTAATGACTTTTACTTAGTTATTATGGTTGTCAGTTCATCTTGCATTCATGCAAGTGTTACAATTAGTCTATTACATATTATGACATGCATAATAAAACTTTTAGCTTAACTAACGTTTTCATGCATGTGTTCAACTCATCAAGTGAGATTAGAACTTTGAGTCTTTCTCAATGAGGTGTCATATTGTGTTAGACTTATTAATCGCATATGTTTATCCTATTAAACATGTGTCCCAAGGTTGTATGTTTTATTTCGTATATCTCTCGATAGAAATATTATTCCAAACTAAGGATTAAAATCTAGCTTAGGTGAAATATTATTTCCAATATGTTGACAACATATAAGATATAAGAAAAACAAAACATAATGCTCCGACTAGCTTTAAGGTGTACTCAGGAGTTATCTTTGTTTCAATCAAAATCAAATTATTGATTTAAACTTAAGATTCCAGCTCCTAGATGCATGCTCTAAACCACTCTTGGATTTTACAGCTTGCACATTTTCTAAAGATAACTTGGATTCATAAACCCTTTTGATTAGCACAACATCCTCGTAAAGGTAATCATTCAAGAAAGAGTTTATACATTCAATTGCCATATTTCATATTCATGAAATCAAGTATGGTAATTCATATCTTTATTCATTTAACGCATGCAAGGAAAAGAAGCTTTAGTCATAGTCAATTGCTTGAGTATAAGTAAAACTCTTACCATAAGGCACGCGTTTAAATGTGAGTACATTTTTTTGTCTATATTAGTCTTCTTTTTGAAGAACCAATTTAACGTCTCAGTCTTACTGATAGTTAAGATCAATCAATTTCCAAAATGATTTTCTTTCATGGACTATATCTCAACATTTATTATGTCATTTGCTAGTGCGTTTAGAAGGTTGTGCTAGAAGAGACTTTCTCCAAAATAGATGCTTCCACTTACTTCGTGTAAGAGGTGACTTTCTCCAAATACGCAACAAGTCAAGCAACAATAAAATTGTTCTCATTTGGGATGTATAATGTATGCTGACAGTTCCTAACTCTAGTTTGCTAATAACACGTTTAGCGCGATCTCAACAAATTCAGAACTTCATTTAAGACTTAATGGGAGTCTCCCTATTCCATAACCTGATGGTGTCTTAGTTACCTTCTTGGTTGGAACCATATTGAGTAAACACGTGGCTTTACTCAATTTTGTTAACCTTGATAAGATTAGAGGTAGGGTAGTTAAAGTTATCAAAAATCGAACAATACCAACAGAGTTTGATTTTACACAACAGACATACCATAGCGATGTAGTATTCTATGAGTAATGGGATTGTGAGATAGTATCACAATTCCTTAGATAACCTAATACCCTTTGGCTCACATACTTGCCAATTTGTTCAAACATAATGGCATTAACAGTAATTTCAAGCCAATTTGCATGCTATAACATAAAAGTATTAGAGAAAGTCAAGGACTTTATGTACATGTCTTAACTAGAAGATATAATACGTTAATTGCTAACATTACGTTATAAGTCTTTGAACTTTTCAATGACTTCATGTACATGTCGTGACAAGGAGACATGACAAGTCACTTGCTTATTTTATAAGTCTTTGAACAGTTCAAGGACCTTATGTTTATGCCTTTACAAGAAGTCACAAGCATATTAAATAAAATATTATTAAACATCGACTCTTGGCTTTAACAGTCTTTTTAAGTTAATTACATACTTCTTGTTGATGTCCTTACAAGAGGACACAATCATATTGGCTAAACCTTTTAGTGAATATGATAAAGTAGGTATTCATTATTTCTTGACACTAGTTCTAAGTAGGGCGACATACATCGAGGTGTATAAGTCCTAGTAGAACATTAGCTTTCTTACCATACAGTTAAGAAAAACCATTAGTCATATTGTTATGTGTTGTGCCATGCACACAATTAAGATTTCTCCCACTTGTACATGACACAACATCAATCATTTATACAAACAAGTGAGCATATTATGAGTCAAGTTACGATCTTGAGACTAGTGGGTTATGAGTCCACCACGTTTCCATTTGTTTGTATGAATAATATACCAATGTTACAGATATGATATGATTTAAGTCAAGCTTAAATCACATTTACATTACAAGTATATCTAAAACTTTAGTGTTCAATAAGAAATTGTGCATAAACATTGTATAGATAACTTTTCAGGCAGCGACATTAGAAAAGCGACAAGTTATCTATTAGAATAATATGCAATGATTCTTATAAACTATGATGCTTTATATGTGAAAAGTAATCTATTATTTCAAGACAAGCTAGAAATAAAATGGGTCACTTACAAAGTGATAAGCTCATAGCTCCCACTGAATTTAGACAACATTACACGTGCGTCTATATCAGTAGCAAAATGCATTGCTCCCACTGGATAAGACAACATTAAATGTGTGTCTATACCAATGAAGTGCAAGTAGCAATTTATTTACTTTTTTACTCTTTGAATATCTGCACATTATCTCTAATGTGAGCCTTATGGACTAGTAAGCATGTACTTAGATATTCAAGGAAGTGCATCAAGTTCTACTATATATATGATAGACTAGCCATCAATGCCATTCTTTAACTTGAAAGTATTTGCATGCAATTCCTCCTTCTAGATTTCCTCAAGGGTGTGTAGAATCTTAGGAAAATTATTAAGTTAAGGAAAACTACTAGAAAACATGCTATTAATTTTCTTTTCTCTTTCGCGATTTATTAAGATTTCCATTTCTAATTATTAAACTCATACTATGTCTTGACGCTTCAAGATATATCATTTGGTGGCTATAGAAAACATGTTCTCTAGTCATCCAAATAAGGTGTGCAACCGTACTTAACCATTTAGCTTTTACAAGACAAATTAAAAGTATCAAGTTTAGGAAAACTACTAGAAAAACATGCTAATAATTTCCTTTTCTCTTTCGCGATTTATTGATATTTTCCATTTCAATTATTAAAACTCCATACCATGTCTAACGCTTTAAATGTATCATTTATGGTGGCTATTGAATACATGTTCTCTTGTCATCCAAATAAGATGTGCAACCGTACTTAACTGTTAGACTTTTACAAGATAAAATGATTGTCTTCGGGTAAGCGTATCTTTGAGTTTGGATTAGGATTGGAAAATTCAAGTGTTCCTATTATAGCTTTCTCATACAAGTAGAAAGGATAGGAATAAGTCTTTTTCTTACAAGGAAAGAAGACTTAGTTTTTGTCCCTTCCTCTAACAGGAAAGGAAACAAACATTTGTTTATCTTTTGTGTTGCATAAATGTCATTAATATAAATTACAAAGTTCATTTTAGTATTTTCGATAATTATCCTTTTAAAATTAACTACCCAAGTTTATAATATAAAACAATTAATTTTACGAAAGGCTAAGATCCTTATTGAGGTTCCACCATCACATTAGTTGATCTGCTAGCAATGATAGATTCAATAGGTAGGTGACATTCACCAATTGCAAAAACTTGTGCAATTCTTAGACCGTATGAGACTCATGACATTTTTAACCGGAGTAAGAATGTCGAGCTGGCATGTTTAGTCCCATCCTTTCCTTGACCTAAGGTCTCGCCTGCTTAACTCGATTAAGTCATCCAATGCCGTGAATATGTGAAATCATATATCTAGGTCTCTCGCATAGAGAATTATATCTCCTTGGGTCTACAATTCACCTAACGTCTCTCGTAGAGAAAAAGGTAAATTGGAAGTGATATCAAACTAATGTGACGGCATGACTTAAACTTTGTGACGGTATAAGTTTGAAAAACATGATTAAAAGTGTTTACGTGATAGCATGCATTCATCTTCGTTGCAACAAGTTAAAAAACTATTTTTTAAATTAAGTCTTAATACTTGTTTTTGTATCTTTTATGTGTGTCAAGTTGTTCACTAGGTGGAATAATATTAGTTTGAACAATTACACAAATTAAGATAACAGAGAATCATTAACATCAGTTTATTTTCGTGTGATTATATAAAAACAAGTGTTGAGTTTCAAATCCATATTTAAACTTTAAACAAAATCAAAGATTTGTTTCACTAGCATGGTTTGTGTTTTATTTTTCTCGTTTTATAAAATAAACCATTTGCAAAGTTTTATACCATTCCAAATATATAAAAGCAGACAAACAAAGCCTCAACCGATGAAAAAACCTATGCTTGGTCTCGTGAGCCATCACAAGAACCAAGAAGTCAACTAAGGGTTAACCACACAACCACAAAGAGGGATCCCACTTGCTCTAAGAACCATCATGAGCAAGTGAAACCCTTAATGAGCATGATGCCCTAAACTGCCATAAAATTTTAGCTGACTTGACGGGCCAGAAAATCCTAGAAGGAATCTTCCCCAATCTGAGCTCCAGTTCAAGAAATTGTAGCCTCATGAGTCATGCACCTTCTCCATAAATTTTAGCTTCTAACTCCTTATAGAACTCCAGGAAACCCACTTTTAGTGGAAGTCACTCCAGCAGCTCTGAATTTGACTTTATGCCTTTAACTCTTGGGCCATTTGAATCCAAACTGTAACACCTCCAAAAACATGTCGCAGCGGAAATATGTCCGGGAGTGTTACTTCATAATACACAGCGCTAGATACAAGAGAACGACCTCTAAATGTGTCGTTTGTAAAACAATCTCGTTGATTTTCTGAAATCAAAATAATAGTTGTCCCATAATTGCATCACCATGAAAAACTTGAATGTAAAGACTCCAATGCACATTAAATAATCCAAGCATCTAATTCACCTGAGAAAAACATGCTTAAAAGTGTCAACATTAAAGTTGGTGAGTTCATAGATTAGTTTAAATATGAATGTAAGTTTCAAATGAATGTATTTGTCCACTGTGTCATCACAGTACCATGTAAAAATCCCAAAGATTTATAAAGAATGCATGACCAATTTAATGTCACCAAAAGTACCAATCTTATCCCAAGGATTTATAAAGAATGCATGACCAGTTTAATGTCACCAAAATGTTTCAAGTGTGTATAAAACCATGATTACCATTACTCTAAGTTCATGAAACTGTGACGTAGACTTGTATGTATGCCACTTTATTCAAGGCACAGTAAAATTGTACCCATCGTAGGTGTCCCTCCCAAGACCTACCGGGCATTAATGAAAAACCCTTTTGTACCCATCACAGGTGTCCCCTCCAAGAACACCCGGGCAGTAATGAAAATCCTTGTGTATGTGTCGTTGGCCCTGTAGGTCCAGCCAATCGTGTTCCGACATGTTATAACGTTCGTTACCGGCGATAGCTAGTCACCCGAACGGGGATTGTCAATCCCGAATAGATCTATTTCATAACATTCGCGCTCACCCTCCAAGTGATTTACAGTTCATGCAACCTAAGCTAATCCGTAATCATAAAAGTATAGTATGTGTTCGTGACCAAAAATGAAGTCAAGTAATGTATCCCATAGCGAGCTATGTAAATAAGTATGTAAACCAATTTGTAAACGAGTATGTAACAAGTTTAAATCAATCATGTAAATGCATTTGTAAACAAGCATGTTCTCACCCCAAAAATATATGTAAAACAAGTAAAAGAGAGGAGGGCTATAAACTCACCTTAAGCAAGATGAGTAGATGATGGAATAATCAACGAAACGAAGAACATAATAACCAACGAACAAAATACGAGCAAGGTCCTAACTGCGACCTTGAGGTCCATAAGCTATTTCTTGAGTCGTATAAAGTGTCACAAATGCTCGGCAGATAGTAATAAGTCACTGTTGCTATAATCAATTAATATGCTTTAGTAAAAATTCTACTATGCCAACCGTTCCCTACTCAGTTGGACTAGTATTGTAGCTTACTTTGCTACCACTTTTATTTTAAAGCTAGAAACAGTATTAGTATAATTTATGTTGATAGACATAGTTAGGGCCATAAAAACATAAATAAAATGTTCATTTAATGTTTTACAATGCTTAACAATACTTTGGGGTCTTTGTGTTAATCAACATTCAAGGGACTTTTTTGCATTGATCTCTAAAACTATGAGGGGCTGCTTTGCAAATCAATTCAAAATAGTATGCATCCTAACGTACATATGAATGCGAGTGTACGGATTTGTCGCATATTCCGTAATATGGATTTATTTCTTATGGCTTCTATTATTAATTTATCATTTAACATACTTGACCAAAGCATCGCTATCTTAGTAAAAACATGAATTTCGTTTTCGTCTCCGACGATGCACAGCTCAATAATTTCTTAACCCTCTACTAAGTATATCTAACAGATAATATCACCTTAAACGTTGTTTAGATCGATGAACAAAGCTCACGTGCAAATTGTACTTACACCCTTTCTGTAACACACCATGCTAAGATTTAGAGCGTTATGCTAGTTTCTTTCTTAAAGTATTTGCACTCTTTGTCTTTTGAATTTCTTTAAGAACTATATTACTGTCACTTGCTTTTGTAACTAGATATTTCTCTGAAGTCTTAAACATTCTTGTGTAACTAACTTGTTTCTCATTTGGGTGCAAAGTAGAAATCTTTAAGATTGTTCTACTACATATATATGTGAAGTTTATATAACGGATTAAGACGTGTTTAATAATAAATGAGATGAAGTAGCTATCTATTTTTACGATAAATAACAAAACGTGAATGTGAATCTAAAAGTATACCTTCAAGCCAAACATGTACGATGATCAACATCCAACACGAGTACGAACATCAAGTCACATGAACACAAGATTCAACGAGATGCGACAAAAGCCCGAACACACGTGTGTACGAACACATGAACCAAAACTCTAGCCAAATATAGCAAAACCCCACACCTGAACAAGAACTGAACACGAACTCCTAACACGAACGATGTTTTAGGCGAACTCAAAACTCAGCTACTAGTAACATGCACTTTGCATGCTCGCGAGCAAGAACAACTCGAACATGCACGAGTACGAACATTGTTGAAACAAGCTTCTATCACCACCCTCTTACTCTAGCTTGAACGTCATAACTTGAGAGTCTTTCTTGAGCTTGTTTGCGTGCGTCGAAAACTAGAACCGAAACAAACAAAATATGCTAACAACCAAAGGTTGTGCACCCCTTGTTCTTGTGTTCTTCCAGCCGAGCCAAGAAGAGGAGACCAAGTGGGTTTTGATTATACGTACGGTCGAGAAGATAACGTGAAAGTAATTCAGAAATATACCTCGGCCAAACGATGGAGATCAAAAAGTCGAATACACGAGTCGTACACAAGCTCACGATACACGACACGGAAATAAAGGCTCTTCGCGAATGGACCGAGATCCGTGACAACACATAATGTTGAAACCGATATAGCCCATAAATTCTGCCCGGACATCCTTGTGAATTATTGATCGTGAATCCATCAGTAAACATGGCTGTGAACACTAGCATGAAAGACACGATCATGAACACGGACCGGTCATTTTCAACTTGTTCGAGTAGGCACTCGAAACATGAACATGTCCTGATCACGAACCATGACTTAACCCGAACGCGACACTAGTGCAAGCACAGATTGAATTCAAGCACGATCACCATAAATTAAACTAACGAGACACCAATCACGTACTCGAATCGCCGGCTGACGAACCAAAAATAGAGATGTACAAAACACCTAGGCGTGGCCCAACTGTTGTTAAACATTACTTTTGCTATTACCTCCACGGGTAACACACCATTCTTTTATTCTTTAGTTTCTTCTCTAAGTATGCCATATATGTGTGGAGAGAAAAATGAAGACTTTTTCTTTGTGAGAGTATAAAATGAACTAGATACATGTATCTTCTTCAAGACTACTTTTAATAAAGTGTTGAAATATGGATTTTATGAGATTGCTGCTGCCGTGAATGAGAGAACCAAAAGGGAAAGAGATGTAATTTTTTTAGCTATCTCTATAATGTGTGTAGTTTACTTGATCTTAAATATTCAATATGGGTAAGGTTTTATGCATTGTTTAATGATGGGAGACAAAGCAAGATTTGACAAGTAAAGAGAGAGTGTTGGGCGTGGGATTAAAAGGAGGAAAAGATGGGATTTGATGTTTCTTGCTAACATGGTCTTAACCATTGTGTAATGTGTTCCAAATTGGTTAACTACAAAATAAAGCATATGGATGTATATATACTTAGGAGGCTGGTTCATGTAGGGTTTTTGGAAATGAAATAATTAAATTTTGGGTATTATGTATGAGTGTGTGTGTGTGATGTGTTTAACTTATGTCTTCTATATATTGTGCAAGAGTTTAGCAATACCATTTTGAGAAACCATCAAAGGGTAAAATCATGGGACGGTTTATGCAAGGTTTAGGAGTATGGGTTTGTAGTTATTATATTACTAGACTGTAGGAAAGTTGATGATAAGGTGTATGAAGATGGTAACATGTATGAAGTGAGATGAATAAATTTAGGCATGCACTTTGTCTTCTTTTCTTTCCCTAATTTTAGTCGAACACGTTGCATGCTTAGGAGACAAGTTTGAATGATTTTGAAGGCTTGAATAAACATGTTCTTACTTTAGGTTTTACCTATTGGATCAAAGTTATAGTTGTTTATTAGCTAGTGGGATGTTTAGTATTTTAATTTGAGCTTGTATGTTTTATGATGCATATACACGGCTAGAATGTATATTGTGTATAAGTTTGTAATATTTTCAAGTATTGGGTATAATGATGGGTATTTGTTGAAGTATAGATGGATAGAATGATTTACTTGTATGCAAAAAGGTTTTCAAAAAATACGAAACGTATACGTTTTACGTAACGTATAAAAATAAAATATCAAAAATAAATTATTATTTTTGTAAAAATTTTATAACACTTGTTTGACGTAAACTTTTATTTGTTTGATGTCCGTTTACGTTGATTGTTGATTTTTAGTTTACGCGATTTAACTTAACGATAAAAATTAAAAGTGAACGTGTAACAGTTTAAAATAAATAGTTGAATATTTATTGACGTAAAATGATGTGAAAATGCGGATTGTTACAGTACCTACCCCTTAAAGGAATCTCGTCCCGAGATTAAATTTGTGTTGACCGATTGTGTGACCAAGAAAAGATTTAAAATTTAATAAATCCTTTCTAAACAAGACACTGATATACTTATCAGCAAAAATTTCCGATGTTTTGACACTTCTTAAATATACCTATAGATTTTGCTAGTTTGATATTGGATATGTTTCTCAATAGCTATCTTGTTAGCCTGCTAAGTATCATGAGTTATTCCCAGCTAGCATGACCGTAGGACTTGGTATTTTTCATTTCTGTATCAACTATCATGTATGTTTTCAACATAATATATATGAAGTGCATGTATCATGTCGTCCTCAATGCTGTTATATATCTCACTGGTGTTGTGATCTCATTTTATTTATTGTGCATATGCCATGTCGCGATTGTGATTGTTTGATATCTCACGTGTATTGTATTATTATGATTTAAATTCAGAATGCTACTCAAGAGAACCGTCGCTCATAAATAATAATAAAAAAAAATAATAACCCCCCACCACGCCTATGACCGATGCTCAGAATAGGTATTGTAGGGACATATCATTACAAGTTTCGTGATTGATATAAACGTGTTATAGATGTTTAAGGGCAGAGTCTCGTTTCTGTTATCCGCAAGGTTCGATGATGAATATCGGATGAGGCTAACGGATGTAAGTATTCAACTTACTTAGAAAGTACGAGGATGAATCAAATCCATTAGCTTAAATGTACACTAGTCGGTTAGCTCCATAAATAGTTCCTGATCGTAAGGATTTGTAACAGCCAAAGTAATAACTTAAGAATGAGATAAGGTAGTTCAAGTGAGGCCTTAAGATTCTGCTGAGTGGTAAGACACGATTGTGCTTCCAGATCTTTTTAACGGATTTCAGTGATTATCGGGTTCGAGTTCATACTCATGTCATATCGGATACCATTAAGCCCACTCATTTATAATTTATTATTTGCATAAAGAAGCGTCCCAATTTATGTAAATAATGAATTGATAAACTTATGGTTCGGTGATTTACAATTTATTTATTTAAATGAGAGGGGGGGGGGGGGGGGGGGGACGTCCCAATCCTCTCAAATAAATTAATTATTAATTCATCTACTTAATAAATCTATTAGCAATACGCGTACTCACATAACCTTTAAGGTGATGGATGACATGACAATGCATGTGCTCTAATGAGTATGGGACGAGTGATTAAAACTCGTCTTTGGAGACGGGGAGTAAAACAATCAGGGGAAATCAACATAGTGTTCAAAATCGTGAACGAGTCGACATAGCAATTTTGTATCAATCCTCCTATTATAAGTCCCGCCCATACAAGGTCTTGTAAATCTTAGAATTCTGCATAAATCCCATGTAAACAGAACTGTGACGGGTTTTGTTATACATAGCAATTTCATATCAATCTAATATTACATGTCCGCAATACAAGACTGTAATACTTAGATTTATACATAATTCCATGTAAACAAAATTATGACGGCCTCCGTGTAATACGATATTGTATAAAGTTATGAAGAAAAATAATATTCTTAGAGACCATTGTTTAACTTACAATGTCAGAGAACGAAATGAGACCATTGCACAACTCACAATATCTAAGAAGTAAAATGAGACCATTGTGTAACTCGCAATGTCTGAGGTATAAATAAGACCATTGTGCAACTCACAATGTCTTAAGATATGTTCAAGTATTTATATATTAACTCTTATTTAATAAACGTCGAAAACCAATATACGCACAAAAGGAATGTTATAGCATATATTATTATATATATTATGTATGTCATGTTAAATCACTTAAGGTAACAAGTAACCTAAGCAAGTAAGCAAGTAGTGTGTATGCACTTTAAAAATATTTGATGTGATGCAATGCTTGTGAAAACGATTATAGTCTAGGGTAAAATATGCAACCTAGTTCTCTATAACCTTGGATCTGATACCAATCTGTAACACCCCCAAAAATGTGTCGCAGTGGAAATATGTCCGGGGGCGTTATGTCATAATACACAGCGCTAGATACAAGAGAACAACCTCTAAATGTGTCGTTTGAAAAGTAATCTCGTTGTTTTCCTGAATCATAATATTATTGTCCAAGATTGCATCACATGAAAAACTTGAATGTAAAGACTAACATTGATCCATTAAATAATCCAAGCATCTAATTCACCTGAGAAAACATGTTAAAGTGCAACAGTAAGTTGGTGAGTTCATAGATTTGTTTAAAATAAATGTAGTTCATAATGAATGTATTTGTCACTGTGTCATCACAGTACCATGTATAAAATCCCAAGATTTTTTAAAGAATGCGATGACAATTTAGGTCACACCAAAAGTACAATCTGTATCCCAAGGATTTATAAAGAAATGCTTGACCAGTTTAATGTCACCAAATGTTTCAAGTGTGATATTAAAACCATGATTACCAATACTCTAAGTTCATGAACTGTGTGTAGACTTGTTTTTGTATGCCATTTATTCAAGGGCCACAGTAAAATTGTACCCATCATAGTGTCCCACTCCAAGATACAACGAGCATTAATGAAAAAACCCTTTTCGTACCTATACACAGGTGTCCCCTCCAAGAACACCCGGACAGTAATGAAAATCCTTGTGTATGTGTCGTTGGCCCTGTAGGTCCAGCCAATCGTGTTCCGACATGTTATAACATTCGTTACCGGCGATAGCTAGTCACCCAAACGGGGATTGTCAATCCCGAATACATCTATTTCATAACATTCGCGCTCACCCTCCAATGATTTAAGTTCATGCAAACCTAAGTTAATCCGTAATCATTAAAAGTATAGTTTGTGTTGTGACCAAAATTAAGTCAAGTAATGTATCCCATAGCGAGCTATGTAAATAGTTGTAACCAATTTGTAACGAGTATGTAACAAGTTTAATATCAATCATGTAATTACATTTCTAAACAATGCTGTTCTCACCAAAAAATATCTGTTAACACAAGTAAAAAAGAGGAGGGCTATAAATACTTAAGCAGATGAGTAGATGATGGAATAATCAACGAAACGAGAACGTAATAACCAACGGGAACAATATAAGAGCAAGGTCCTAATCTGCGACCTTGAAGGTCCATAAGCTATTTTTTCTTTGGAAGGTTTCGTTAAGTGTCACAAATGCTCGGCCGCCTAGTAAATAAGTCAATGATGCTATAATCAATTAATATGCCTTTAGTAAAAATACTACTAAGCCAACCGTCCCTACTCAGTTTAGACTAGTATTGTAGCTTACTACTGCTACCACATTTATTTTAAGCTAGAAACCGTATTAGTATAATTATGTTGCTAGACATAGTTAGGCCATAAAACATAAACTAAATGTTCATTTAAATGTTTTACATGCTTAACAAACTTTGGGGGTCATTAGTGTTAATCAAACATTCAAGGGCCTTTTATGCCAGATCTCTAAACTATGAGGGGCTGCTTTGCAAATCAATTCAAAATAGTATGCATCCTAACGTACATATGAATGCGACTGTACGGATTTGTCGCATATTCCATAATATGGATTTATTTCTTATGGCTTCTATTATTAATTTATCATTTAACATACTTGACCAAAGCATCGCTATCTTAGTAAAAACATGAATTTCGTTTTCGTCTTTCCGACGATGACACAGCTCTATAATTTCTTAACCCTCTAACTAAGTATAATCGAACAGATAATATCACCTTAAAACGTTGTTTAGATCGAAGAACAAAAGCTCACGTACAAATTGTACTTACAACCTTTCTGTAAACCACCATGCTAAGATTTAGAGCGTTATGATCGTTTCATTTTTAAAGTATTTGCACTCTTTGTCTTTGAATTTTTTAAAATATATTACTGTCACTTGCTTTTGTAACTAGTTATTTCTCTGAAGTCTTAAAAATCTTTGTGTAAACTGACTTGTTTTCTCATTGGTGCAGTAGAAAATCTATAAGATTTGTCTAGTTTTATATATGGTGAAGTTTATATAACGGACATTAAGACGTGTTTAATAATAAAATGAGATGAGGTTGCTATCTTTTTTTAGATAACACAAACGTGAATGTTGAATCTAAAAAGTATACCCTTCAAGCCAAACATGTACGATGGATCAACAATCTAACACGAGTACGAACTCAAGGAAACAAAAACCCCCCCCCCCCCCCCCCCCACACACACACAATCACATGAACACAAGATTCAACGAGAAGTGACAAACGCCCGAACACACGTGTGTAACGAAACACATGAACATAACTCTAGCAATATAGCAAAACCCCACACCATGAAACAAGACTGAACACGAACTCTAACCGAAACGATGTTTTGGCGAACTCAAAAACTCAGCTACTTAGTAACAATGCACTTTGCACGCTTGCGGCAAGAACAACTTGAACATGACGAGTACGAACTATTGGTTGAAAAACAGCTTCTATTACCACCCTTCTTTCTCTAGCTTGAAATGTCTTAACTTGGAGTCTTCTGAGCTGTTGCGTGCGTCGAAAACTAGAAACCGAAACAACAAATTATGCGTAACCAAAGGTTGTGCACCCCTTGTTCTTGTGTTCTTCCAGCCGAGCCAAGAAGAGGAGACCAAGTGGGTTTTGATTATACGTACGGTCGAGAAGATAACGTGAAAGTAATTCAGAAATATACCTCGGCCAAACGATGGAGATAAAAAGACGAATGCGAGTACGAACACAAGCTCGAACACGAACACGAAATAAAAGGCTCTCCGCGAATGGACGAGATCGCGAACAATAAAGTTGAACCGATATAGCCAATAAATTCTGCCCGGACATCCTTGTGAATTATTGATCGTGAATCCATCAGTAAACATGGCTGTGAACACTAGCATGAAAGACACGATCATGAACACGGACCGGTCATTTTCAACTTGTTCGAGTAGGCACTCGAAACATGAACATGTCCCGATCACGAACCATGACTTAACCCGAACGCGACACTAGTGCAAGCACAGATTGAATTCAAGCACGATCACCATAAATTAAACTAACGAGACACCAATCACGTACTCGAACCGCCGGCTGACGAACCAAAAATAGAGATGTTCTAAACAACACTAGGCGTGCCCATGGTGTTTAAACTTTTTACTTTTGCTATTTACCTCATGGAAGGGGTAACACACCATTACTTTATTCTTTAGTTTATTTCTAAGTGTGCCGTATATGTGTGGAGAGAAATAAAATGATGACTTTTTCTTTGTGAGTGTATATCAAATGAACTAGATACATGTATCTTCTTCAAAGTACGTCTTTTAATAAAGTGTTGAAATGTGGATTTTATGAGATTGCTGCTGCCGTGAATGAGAGAACCAAAAGGGAAAGAGATGTATTTTTTTTTCTATCTCAACAATGTGTGTAGTTTACTTGATCTTAAATATTCAATATGGGTAAAGTTTTATGCATTGTTTAATGATGGGAGACAAAGCAAGATTTGACAAGTAAAGAGAGAGTGTTGGGCGTGGGATTAAAAGGAGGAAAAGATGGGATTTGATGTTTCTTGCTATCATGGTCTTAACCATTGTGTAATGTGTTCCAAATTGGTTAACTACAAAATAAAGCATGGGGATGTATATATACTTAGGAGGCTAGTTCATGTTTCACATACGTCTCACGCAGAGTAAAAAGCAAATGCAAGTGATCTCAACCAATTGGACGGCATAACTTAAATTTGACGGGTATTATTTTGATGAATACGTGATCAAAAAGTATGTACGAGGAAGCATGCATTCATCCTTCATAGCACAAGTTAAAAACTATTTTTAACTTAAGTCTAATACTTTTTTTATATCTTTTATGTGTGTCAAGTTCTTCATTTTCATGACTAATATATAACCTAGGTGGAATAAATATTAGTTTGAACAATACATAAATTAAATAACAATCATAATATTTAGTTAGTGTTATTTATATAAAAATAAGTGTTTAGTTTCAAATCATATTTAAACTTTAAACTAAATCAAAGATTTAGTTTCTAAAATGGTTTGTGTTTTATTTTTAGTTTTATAAAAAAAACATTTGCTAGTTTATATATAAAAGCAAACAAACAAACACAACCATAAGTATGCAAAGCCTCACCCGATGAAAAAACCTATGCTTGGTCTCGTGAGCCATCATGAGAACCAAAAATTCAACTAAAGGTTAATCCCACAGCCACAAAGAGGGCTCCCACTTGCTCCAAGAACCATCATGAGCAAGTGAAACCCTTAATGAACATGATGCCCAAAACTGCCATAAATTTTTAGTTGACTTTACAGGTCTGAAATTCCTAGAAGGAGTCTTCCCCAGTCTGAGCTTCACTTGAAGAAGTTGCAGCCCCATGAGTTATGCACCTACTCCTAAAAATTAATCTTCTAACTCCTTATAGAACTCCGGGAAATCCATTTTTAGTGGAAGTCACTTCAGCAACTCCAAATTTGACTTTATGCCTTTAACTCTTTCGCCATTCGAATCCAAACATCGGTTACAATAATTTGATAATTAGGTAAACTTTAACTATCATCTAGCTACTGTAATGTGCCCAAACAATGGCTACAACAAAAATTAAAAACATACAAAAAGAAGCCAAAACAATGGCAAACCCAAATCTGAAATTAAATGCAATATCAAGCAAATCAAGTCACAAGTGGTCAAGGTTTTCATCGGATTTGCATACAAAATATAATAATACCATAATATTATGTATTAACAAGGTGTTGGCTAAGTCAATGGGCAAGCATCCATGTATTTTCTATGGATACAAAATAATTAACAAGAAATAAATTGTTA
Organism: Tanacetum coccineum; assembly: GCA_026074375.1. Taxonomy (NCBI): domain Eukaryota; kingdom Viridiplantae; phylum Streptophyta; class Magnoliopsida; order Asterales; family Asteraceae; genus Tanacetum; species Tanacetum coccineum. The sequence goes on along the minus strand of BQNB010020174.1, from coordinate 25,521 downwards.
GCCAACGAATCGAATAAATAAATTAACTAGAATTAAAACCCCGATTGGTACGTGTAACCAATGAATTAAGAATCATTGTGTACTGTATTAAACACCTTATAAAAACCATATTATTACAGAAAATGTTGCCCAAGGGGCTGATTTAAAACCGATTCACGAATCGTTTCATAACATGCGATTTAGGTCATTTTACACGTACTCGATAACAAAACCAATTTAAGTATGCATAACAAATGGCTATGGGATCAAAAATCACAGATCATAAGACCCCTTGTTGGTCGAATTAATTCCAAAAAATAAGCCCTAGGGGGTGTTTTAAAATTATCCTTTTGAATCAATCAAAAACATGCATTTTTAGCCATTTTTATGCATACAAGATGATCATATGACATCATATGATGGCTCGTGATACCACTATAGGTGCTGAATAAAATGAATATCCTAGAAACAAATATAAACGCAGCGGAACATGCACCTATCAACGGATCCATAGAGTCATATGATCAATCAAAATAAAAATAACGATTATTACATTTGTAGTGTGATCGGTAGAATCAAAGAACAACCTTCTCTTGTATACGATCTATCTAAGAAACCAAGTGACCAAAGTAGATCACCTCTATGAATATCCACACTACACTTCACCATATACCTCTTGGATGCTAGTCCTTAAACTTGTAACCATGGAATACACTATGAATAAACAAGATTCAAAGTGATAGATCAATAAAACAAAAACCCTAGATGGGTGTTTTGTTTGTCTCGTGGTTTTTACAAGAGAGAGAGGGAGAGATTTTTGGTAATTTGGTTTATTAAAATTATGAGAATATCTTCATTTATTTATCTACCAACAAAAATTTGATCTTATCCTTCCTCCTACAAACACCCATTTAGGCCGGCCACTTTTTTTGAATTAGGCTTGGTTGGGCTTCCCATTTGATTTCCAAGTCCAATAAACTAAGTACACTACTTAGTTATTAGAGGCCCGATATTGATCCCGCATTACGTAGGTTATTTATTTACCGTAAATACAATAAACACGATATATAAAGTGGTACCTCAGTGTATATGTGTGTGACCCCATAGGCTCACATGTGCCTAGCCATATAATTATTTATTATGACACGAGCATACTCCAACAGCTCCCACTTGCACACGTCATAATAATCAAGTAATGGTTTGTATACGAGGTTTTTTTAGTCAAAAATGGAGTAGGGGAGGGAGGGGTTTGAAGGAAAAGCAACAGAGTGATGGTGGTGCTCATAGTTCGGTAATGGTGGTGCTCTGGCGCTTGTGATGCGCGAATTACTACAAATCAAAAAAGAATATGGGTGGTCCTACTTCAAATGTCGCTGCTAATGTTACTCCTTCATCCACGGATCTGATATCCTTCGCGCCTACATCGTATGCTAAATTAGTTAGTGGTGAAACAAGTAAGAAAAGTGTGAATTTTCGCACTTTTATTACACCCGCGAGTGACGGGGCTGATGGGTTTCCTGTTGAGTCTAATCGAGCTATTTGCGATGGTTTGCTAATACGGTTATGGTTTCTTGTTGGAAAAGGGGGTGCTTACCCCATTGTTGCTAACTATGTAAGAACGCTTGGAGTAAATATGGACCGATTAAATCAATGCTTAACTCACCTATAGGGTTATTCTTCTTCCAATTTAGCTCTATGGATGGTTTGGATTCAATGCTTGAAAATGGTCCATGGTTTATTCGCAATAATCTACTTATTCTAAAAAATGAACTCGGATTATGAGCGTATTAAAAGAAGATGTTGGTAATGTTCCGGTTTGGGTTAAACTCTATGGTGTCATTGTAACGGCTATTTAGTGAGGATGGTTTGAGTGTTATTGCTACTAAACTTGGTACTCCTTTGATGCTTGACTCTTATAGATCTCACATGTATATGCAATCATATGGTAGGTCAAGCTATGTTAGAGCAATGATTGAGCTTCAGGAAGATGTGGAGTTGAAAGATACCATCGTGGTGGCTGTGCATAACCTTATTGGGGAGGGATTCTATATGTGTAATATTCTGTTTTAGTATAAGTGGAAACCTCCCAGGTGTGCGTGTAGCAAGGTTTTTGGTCATGTTCATGATGAGTGTCCCAAGAATATATGCTCGGATGTGGTGTAAAATTTGAAGAATCCTAGCCAAGCTCCTAAAGGTGTTCTAGTTGGTCCTAAGGTGTGATTTAAACAAGTCAAACAAGTTTATAGACCTGTTTCTAAATAGAATAATGCCAACACTAATGAAAATAAGAAGTAAGATGTGGAGCTTAGAAAAGTGGTTAGTAATCAAAACTCATTTGATGTGCTTAATTTGGTTGAAAATGATGTTGATTTGGGTAAAAATAGGGGACTTTAAATTTGGCAAGTAAAGAGACCAGTTCTCATGGATCTTCGTTTTGGAATGTGGAATCTAGTAGTACTAATATTACACCTATTGTTGAAAAAATTGATAATACTAAAAAATAATTATTGATGGGAAAGTTACACTTGTGGATGATGAGGGTAAACCTTTAGAAAAGGTTGATTATCTATGTGATCATGATAGTGAGGATGAAGTTGAATCACTTGATAATGAAATGGCAAGTTTTCTAGCTTCAAAGAGGGTTAGCTATGGTACTAATAGTTTGTTGGAACAATGGAGGGATACTTATGAGAATGCTGATTCAATTTTGACCCATACGACGATATATATGAAGGCCAGGAAATTCCTGATAATATTCAATCTATATGCGATAAAATGGATATTAAGGTGCGAGGTCATAAGAAGAAATAGATTACTTGATATTATTGAGTCATTTGTAGTCTAGTCACTTTTTGTACCTTTCGTTAAGGATGTAGGTTGCCTATGTAACAGGTGGAGATGTGAGATTCACCCTCATCCATTTTACTTAATTGTTTTTTAAAGTACTACATTCGTCCCAAAATAAGTGTCTAGTTTGACTTTTCAGAGTGAAACTAGTTCAACTTTGACCTCAGTTATTTTTGTGTGTCTTATATAATACTTGATTGAAAATATATGAATAGATTGGGTTTTAAGTGTATTTTTCATTAGTATAATTTTCATCAAGTATTATATAATTGAACCAGTTTGACTCTGAAAAGTCAAACTGGACACTTATTTTGGGACGGAGGGAGTAATAAATTTATCGGGAAAACTCTTTAAAAAAAGATTTGAAATACAAAAATATATCTTGTTCATTAAAGAAAAAAGAATAATTTTTTTTGAACGACAATTTTTTTCACTATCTCACAATATATTTCACACATGTCTCCAGTGAGGCTTGAAACCACAACCTCTAGGTTGGTGGGGAACTCAAATACAAAGGATACCCTCGGTGGTTAACTGAGGTAGCCTAGTTGGTTGAAATATATTAACTTGTTATTCATAACTTTGAAAGATTATCGTGATTGAAATATTATATTTTTATCAAAACTTGTTTTGTGGTTTGACTTGATATCTTTTCCTTACTTTTTGGGTTATTACCTGGAAATTGTTATCAGGCTATCTTAAGCTTTTTTGTCCAAGTCATTTGTCCACATAAGCCATTTGTGAATTTTTGACACCTCGCAATTGGTTTAAAGGTTTATTTAACGGGTGCTCTCAGGGTAATCTTCAATTTAATTAGAAAAGGAAAATTTGGAGTTCAATTAATCTGTATTAAATGTAATTTCTAGCTTAAAAGGAAAGTTTGCGTTATAATACAGTTTAACCGGTGTCCTCAAGGCCTTTTTAAGACAAACCCATGGTTTAATTGTACGAGAAAAGTTCATTTGAGGACAAGTTTTTACCCACATACTAAGGGACAAATACTCGTCATCCATTTAGGTTTGATCTAATGGTGAAGATTAATCTAAGATTTGATTGGTTTTTTTTTTTTTCCTTTCCCTTTTTATTTTTCATTTTATTCTTCCTTTTCCCCTGATAGTCACGATCTATAACCACCACTATTGATGTCACTGTCAGCCCATGATCACTCAATTCGTCGAATATACTCTCTGACTCTAAAAGTAACCTTTCAAATCCATCACTTATCTGCCGTTACCAAAACGCTAACGCTAACGAAAAAAGTAACGGTGACGAGGATGACGTAAGCAGATTAGATAAGGGGATTAAGATAGTGCTGGTGAATTTAGGAATAATAATTATGAGGATGATGATGACGACGTGGCGCTTGAGGATGGTGACGTGGAAAAGGGTGAGTGGGATTGGGTGAGATGGAAGATGCATTTTGTTAGAGTTGATGAACATGAGAAGATAATTACCATTTTGCAGGTTTGCGTTTTTTCGACTAGAGTTTATGATGACAATATTGTGTTTTGATATGAGCCGACTGCTGATGATTATGTGCTTATTTTAGTAGTGAAATAAGCAAACTGTTTGAATAGATAAGATGCCAAAAAACGATTCAATAGCTGCTATTGCTAATCTGATTGCTGTGTTTTGTTATTGTAAAAGAAAGTTTATCTATTGCATTGCATTATCTTACATCGGATTATTTGATTCCCTCATTTCATAAGGTATAAGTAAACACTCCACGGTATCTTTATACATTTTCGGTTGCTTATTAAGTGATTAGGATTACTTATATTGTGATTAGTTGAAGGAAATTAGCAGTTTTTTCTTAAGCAAATTGATGTTGTTTATTTTAATAAGCAATAACCAGATAAGCAGTTTAGATCAAGGAATCCTAAATCGGGTGTTATGGCTAAGAAAACTAAGTAAGAATCTATTTGGTTGTTTTCTTGTCTCGATGCATTCTTGAAGGAAGAACCTTTAGGACTTGATGATATATGGTATGATGATGATTTTCTAGAATATGAGACACTTGTTTCCATGTAATCAGTTTTTTAGGATTATGTTAGTTATTAGCGTTTGCTGGTTATTGCAGGTATTGCCCTTATTGCAAGGAACATCAACAAGTAACCAAGAAACTCGCCTTGTGGAGGCTGCCTGATATTTTATTCTTCCATCCCTCAAACGATTCTCATACAGCCGATTCTTGAAAAACAAACTAGACACCTTTGTTAACTTCCCGATTCATAATATTGATTTAAGCAAATATGTCAAAAAGTAAAGATCCATCTGGTGGATCTAGCGTTTATGAGTTGTATGTGATTAGCAATCATTATGGTGGCCTTGGTGGCAATCATTACTCTGCATATGCAAAGGTAAAAAAGCTTACCACCCAATCTGCCACTTTTATTTATCGATATCTTTTCCACTATACGTATGGGCTTCTATATACCTTTTGTAGTTGGTTGAAGAAGACAAGTGGTATCACTTTGACGATTCTCATGTAACACCGGTAAGTGAAGGTGACATCACGACATCAGCAGCATATATATTTTTTTTTACCAAAGAGTGAAAAGTAAACCTGATGAATCAATAGGAGAGTCTTCCAAAGTTCATGAGGATTTTTGAAGATTAACTTTCAAAGGATTCAAAAGCTAGTTATATACATGGCACACTAAAGTTAAATTTTCATTATCGCATCAGCATCAACATCTGATCTCACATTTGGCTAATGAAGTTATAGATTAATTGAATTGACAAATGTGTCGCTTAAAGGAAAACACATGTTTTTGACACACATTTTGGTGACAAGCGGGGTGCATATGAGAAATTTGGGGAACGTAATTACATATAACTCAAAAAGCAAGGATGGTGTGGTTACATTTTGTTATGAATGGCGGACTCATATTTGCCACTTGAACCAGACACATTCTTGGTTGGAGCTTTGTTGGTATTAAAAACTTAACAGTTTCCAGCATACTTGTTATTTAATTGAAATATGATTGTGTTGCTTCATTTTACCTTTCTGTTACATTAATTTTAAGCACTCTATATGTATCTTTGTCTACATGGTTTGTATGATGTTTATAAGCTAATGGCATAAAAAGGAAGATAAACAAAAAGCCAATGCAGATAAGTTTGGTCCTTAGTATGGAATAGTGAGTATTATTTAGTTCAAGACATATCCATTTGTAGCATAAAAATAAAGATGCAAGCTAAATAATGTATGTAACAAACATTTCACATGTAGTTTCATTTTGTTTTTCTTGTTATCAAATGTCCTTTCACGTGGTTTTTCAAAACAAAGTTCTAATCATTTCTGTGTGTCACAAGTTCAGTAATAATAATTTAGATCAGATGAATAAGACATTATGCATTAGAGATTAGAACAAATAATTTAAGGGGATGGCCAAATGGGCAAAAAATATATAAACAATCGGGCCGACCCGAATCCGAGTTAGCCAAAAAATTTCAACCTGATACCCGACCCGAATAGCCAAATAAAATTTTAGACCCGACTAACCCGACCCGAATATGCTTAAAAATTTCAACGCGCGGTTGCTATCACCTTGGTTATATGACATTTTTAATATCACTTGTGATATTTTATAAATATAGTTAATGTCTAATATCACTGGTGATATTTGTTATATGACATGTCAAATAATAGCTTGTGATAATTCATAAATATAGTTAATGTCTAATATCACTTGTAATATCTATTATACTAACAGATTGAGCCCCTAAATTTATTAAGGTTGTATCTTTAAATGCTCTCAACTCAAAATAGCAGTGTAATTCATTCATTCCACACATTCTCATCAACCCCATTAAAAGTTGCAGCATGTATTGTCCATATCTAATTAAATACTAGAAAAGGAAGAGTCGAGCTTTAAATAGATAAAAGAGTCTAAAAGATGTGTAACCACTATTAGAAAACCAAAAAGATTATACAAATGGAGCCTTAAAGATGTGTAACCGTTGATGTAAGAATACTAAAAGAACCAAGATAACTCATATATAAGCAACAAACATCATAAAACATTTTGATCTCCTCTCTCTCTCTCTCTCTCTCTGTGTGGCATAAGACACTCTAATTGCCCACATCATTAATCCATTCCCCATCACTGCCGCCACCATTACCCTAATTGCCGCCACCCTCTGGCCGGTAGTTTGTGGTGTGCTTGGTGGTTTTGGGTGTGCTTAATCGTATGGGTGTATTTACTCTCAAAACTGCCTAAACATGAATTGGAAACAAAAAGAAGACGAACACCAGAATTCAATTCAGTTTCTTTTCCTTTTCAAGTAATGATCTTTAAAAGACCATTAACAAGACACATCATCATAGATCAGTCTGACGCAAAACATGTTTCATCCTTTTTTTTCCTTTCATCGAACTAAAGATGGTGACTGATGTTCGTGCTCTAAAGAAAATATGACGAGTGGTTGTAAATTGCTATTTACAGGAAGGGATATATGTGATGATCTGTGGAAGCATATGAGATTTTTGGTAAGAGGAAGTTTAGAAACTAAAGAGGCGGATGCTTGGTGAAAGTGATTAGGGTTCTGGCACATAAACCTAAAATCTATAAAATTGGCTGCTTATTATGGGCCTATCCTAATTTATGGTTTAGATGAAACTGCAACCTTAGATAATACCCGAAAGATTTAGGAGGAGTTGTTATAATTACTTTTGTTTTTATTAAAGCTAGCAAACGTCAAAAAAAACGTTTAAGACTAAAAGCCTAAGGGGTCAAACTGAAACTATTCTACCATGCTTTATTAAAGGATGTGATTTACATATTTTACTTTTACTAATCTATTGACACAACTTAGAAATCAAAAAGTTTAGAGTACAAAAGGAAATTACAAAAAGCAAAATATTCGTCCTAAAGCCAAAAGACCCCTCTCATTACTACAAAAGTGCAAAATGAAATTACCAATGTTTCACCTGCATTTAAAGTTCAAGTTTCAAATTTGTTTCCAATCACTTTGCTAAACATTTTAATTTGTCCAAAATTAAACGACATATATCTATGAGTTGTATATTGGTACTCTCAATGGTTGGTATTCAACAACATATTTCATCTCAAATTTGCTACTTCAACCATCCTTCATTTACAACAAAAAAATAATACAAACCAACTACATCAATTTTTATATAACATTATACCATGATGAAACTTTAACCTTTAACTCAAATAGTCACACAATGTTGTTTGGACTAAAAAATTATCTTATATGTAAAATTATTCTCGCACTACGTAGCTAAACATTACACAACCAATTTCCAAAGTATACACCGTCAAATTAAGGCATCAACATTTCACAGAATCATTATGCAATCAACCATTATACGCAACCCGAGCAAAAAAAATTAGACACAGCCTATGTGCATCGCACGGGTCTGAATGCCTCGTTTTAGAAACAAATAAGTATGATTTTTAACCTTTAGTATCAGTTGTGTTATTTCATTGCTTTGTGTATTTTTTTACATATTATCAACTATGTGTTTTCTAATATTTATACTTTTCATGCACTAGATGATTTTTGTGTCTTTCACCGCAATAGACAAGCACAATAAATGTTTTACTGTCACTTTAGGGTTGCTTAATAATAAAACTTTGCTCAAAAGTTGTGTTCTTTTTGAAATTTTTAACATGTAATCAATGTTATCTATCACTTGTGATACTATACTTTTAGTAGGTATACAAAAGTTAAACCTCTTTAGGTGAATTCTTATTTTGCTCAAAAGCAATGCAAAATTAAAGCAACATTCGTTTGATTTTGACAATATGTCAAAGTTTTTATTTTCATAGTTTGCTTTATTTTTATTCATTTTAGTATTTGTAAGTGACACTTGTTTATCACTTGTGATATAACATTGTATCAAAGTTGAAAAGTATTTAAATGGTTCGTCTTAGTCATTTTAGAGTAATATCTCAGGTGATAAAATAATATAATATGAAATTAGTCACTTTAGAGTAATATCTTAGGTGATATAGCAAGACATGAATGATGTCTACGTTTGCTCATTTTATTGCTTTATCACTTGTGATATTACTCATATTTAAAATACCAGAATTAATGTTATATTTTATTGCTTTATCACATATTACTCATATGTTGAATACCAGGATTACTTTCATGTTATATTGCTTTATCACATCAGATATTATTCTTAAGTGACTAAGAATGACAATTTAAATACTCTTCATTTTCGTTAAAGTGTTATATCATAAGAGATAAATAATTGTCATTGCAAATACCAAAATGAATAAAAAAAGAAGCAAACTATGAAAATAGAAACTTGACGTAGTCTTAAAATCAAACAAGTGTTTGCTTTTTAGCAAAATAATAATTCGTCAAAAGAGGCTTAACCATTTTATTCCTACTAACAGTATAATATCACAAGTGATAGATAACATTTATTACATGTTTAAAATTTCAAAAATAACCACAATTAGTATCACGTTATATATCTTTATAAAATGTGATATTAATCATATGTATAATATCATAGCTAGTGTCAAATTATATTGCTTTATCATATGAGATTTTATTATTATTAATTTCTCACTAGTGATATTACAATGTTAGTGGTAATAAGTGTTAAGCCACGAGTGAATCTTAGTTAATAAAGGTTCACAATTATTTATACTATTGATTTTATCATGTCAGGCTGTAATAATTTTTTTAAGCCAGACTGAAAGAAGTGAAATCTTAATTGATAGATGTTAAATTTATCACCAGTGATATTACAATCTCGAGGGTAATCAGTCTTAAGCCACGAGTGAATCTTAGTTGATAGAGGTTATATTTATCACTAGTTATATTACAATCTTAAAGGTAATCAATGTTAAGTCACAAATAAATCTTAGTTAATAGAGGTTCTGAAGGCGGATTTAGCAAGTTTGAAGGCTGATGTTGTTTTCAAATAGTCTTAGAATATCACATGTGGTAAAACATGAAATCAACAACAATAATAAAAAAACTGATAATACATTTCATAAAAGTGACTTCATTTATTATCATTTGTGATATTATACTTCATTCTTTTATGCCGTAGTTTATCATAAGTGCTAATTCATTAAATGGGCAAAACATATAACATCTTATTTACACATCACTTGATTATTATAAGTGATAATACATTAAAATGAACAATATATCCAAGTCACAAACCAATTAACACAAAATAATTTGTTGCACATACTATTCAACAAACAAGTTCTATATTCACCTTTAGGACTACAAATATTCAGTTACATAAAATATATAACCAAAAAGCTTCATATTAAGTAACTGGATATTACACCAACTTGTGATATTACACCTAGTGGTTAAGGGTTTAGGGTTTTTGGTATAGGTTTTAGTGGTTAGGGGTTTAAGGTTTTTGGTATAGATTTTAAAGTTTATATATATACCACTTGTGATATTACACCTAGTGGTTAGGGGTTTAAGGTTTTTGGTATAGGTTTTAGTGATTAGGGGTTTAAGCTTTTTGATATAGGGTTTAGTGGTTAGGGGTTTAGGGTTTTTGGTATAGATTGTAAACTTTATGTATATATCACTTGTGATATTATACCTAGTGGTTAGAGGTTTAGGGTTTTTGGTGTGGGGTTTAGTGGTTAGAGGTTTAGGGTTTTTGGTATAGCTATTAAAGTTTATGTATATATCACTTGTGATATTATATCTAGTGGTTAGGGCTTTAGGGTTTTTGTTATAGGGTTTACTGGTTAGGGGTTTAGGATTTTTGGTATATATTCTAAAGTTTCTATATATATCACTTGTCATATTATACCTTGTGGTTAGGGGTTTAGGGTTTTTGGTATAGAGATTAGTTGTTAGTGATTTAGGGTTTTTGGTATGGATTTTAAAGTTTATGTATATATCACTCGTGATATTATACCTAGTGGTTAGGGGTTTACGGTTTTTTGGTATAGATTGTAAACACCCAATCCAATCTTACAATTAAGCATCGCAATTAATCTCTCTATCCACAAGATCTAGTAAGTCCAATTCATTATTCAGACATTTACATTGCGTGATCTCCATAGTCTTCGAGTTTCGTATATTGCAGTAAACCAAGTTGTTATTAAATCAATATAAAACCATTGAATTAGAATATGTATCAGTTTTTTATTTTTATGTAATTTTTATTTTATAAGGGCAAGTTCAATTTACCAGTAAAATGCGTTTGGCCCTTGCGTACCAATTTTATTTGTGCATCTTTCCAATTCACCTTGCTTGTTTGTAGAACATCCCATATGAACTTGCACCAGTCAAATTCATTGATTACATCTGTGGATTTTATGTTCCTTAACCATAGTGTACTCAAGCCTTGATGAATTATCACAGTGGATTATGCAGTTTGAAAACAGCATCAAGTAGTTCATTTGGAACATAAAATCTGTGTTTGTTGTTCTTTGAATCTGCTTCGATGATCCGTTGTTGTTATGAACTTCTTGTCGCCAACTGTGCTTGAAATCGTTTATTGAATTGATCCTGATATCCCTTGGAGAATCAGACTCGAGTTGTTTTTAACCATTAGGATTCCTAAACACTTACCTATCTTTTTGGTGTGATTTTGAGTTTAGATCCACCTTGGAAATCACTTCCATTGTTTTTGTGTTTAAATTTTTAGAACAAAGTCTGGTATCTTTGATGGTATTTGTCGAATGGAAATCAAATTAGATCCAAAGCCCATCTGTCTTATAATGGTTTTCCTTTCAAGCGTCAAAGATTTTGTGGCAAGGTATAATGGCTTAACTGTAGCTCTGGCCCTTAATGATTTAAACTTCTTTTCAATATCTTTCTTCCTTTCTGCAATATCATAATCTTCATCTTCATCCTCATCTTTTAGTTTCTTTTTTCCTTTCTTTTTAACCATTTTCTTGCTTTTCTCTACTTCTTTTTAGGTTTTTCAACTCTCTTCCTTTTCTTAACAAACTCTTTAACCTTTTTCTCTAGTTGTTATTTTTTTGCAGCTGCTCTTGTTGTTCTTCCTGGAGATTCAATTTCTGCCCTTTTTCTCTTTTTTGCAATATTCTTGTATGCTGTATTTTCTTCAGTTGTTCATTCAGGTTATGCATCATTATCCTTTGCTTCATTCTCTTTCCATCATTCTTTCTGTCTCATTCTCTTATCCCATCAATCTCTTCTGTCTCATTCTCTTCCATCCAATTCTCTTCTTGTTTTCAAATGATTCTCGGATGTTTGTTTCAATTAGATTCATATTGAATTTTTGTGGTGATTCTTTGTGGTGTTGTTTTCTTCTTCATGTGTTTGTGGTTGTTGTTGTTTCGTTTGTGGTGGTGGTGTTTCTGTTTGTTGGTGTTGTTTTCTGTTGTAGTCAGGATTAGGCATTTGATGGTGGTGAGTATCATTTTCTGTTGTTTTTTGTTTTCTACGCTGAAACGTCTTTTTTTTTAACTGCATTTCACGTTACTTTTGTTCTTCTTGTTGGTGTAGTTCAGGTTTTTGTTGTTGGTGTTGTTGTTTCTTTGTTGGCGTAGATTTTTTTTTTTTTTTTTTTTTTTTATTTTTTTTTTTTTTTAATTTTTTCTTCTGCTTCTTTTGTACATCTTTATTTTTCTTAGTTTTTTCGCGATTGATTTTGCCCCCCCCCCCACCCCCCCCCCCCCCCCCCCCCCCCCCCCCCCCCCCACCCCCCCCCCCCCCCCCCCCCCCCCCCCCCCCCCCCCCCCCCCCCCCCCCCCCCCCCCCCCCCCCCCCACCCCACCCCCCCCCCCCCCCCCCCCCCCCCCCCCCCCCCCCCCCCCCCCCACCCCATGGTTGTTTTCTTCATAGGATTAATGATTTGATCGAACCTGCACAAATAAATTATATGTGAAAATTCATAAGAAATAGATTAAAAAAATTCATAAAAATTCAAAAAAATAGTTTTTAGTTTTAAAAAAAAGTACTTGTAGGTTTACATTCAGAAAAATCATTTTCAACACTTTTAGATTTTAATTTTCATTTTTGAGCTTTTATTTTTAATTTTAAAAATAGGATTTTAATTTTAAAAATAGTTAAAAATAGTTTTCTGAGTTTTTATATTATTTTAGACTTTTCTAAGTTTAAAAATCATTTTTCTAATTTTTTAGGACTTAATTTGCTATTTTTTTAGATTTAATTAGATTAAATTAGTTTTTAATTCATAATAAATTCAAAAATTATCAAAAAAATATTTTTCTTTTTCCTTAAATTTTCTTTTGTCTTATTTCAGGTTTAGAAATTTAGTTTGCAATTTTAAAGTTTAATTTTGTCTTATTTGCTTAATGTCGCGTTTTATTTGTTTACCGTTAATTGTTTAAGTGTTTAATTGCTCTTAATTGTTCATTTTAATTGTTGCTTTTATTTAGTAGTTATAGATACTCAAAAATATCTTTTCTCTCATTCAAATCATAATTCGAGCTAAATCGTGGTTTCAATTTCGCAAGTCGTTAGGGAAACGACCCGGGTGATCATACTTCCCGTTTAAATATACGTATTATATATTATATATATCTTTTAGAGTGAGCTTTTCTTAAAGGAAACTTTAGGAAAGCTCTTACTTACTCTTTTGGAATATATTATTAGTATATTTTATTGTGTATCAGCTTCCGATTCCCTTTCGCTTAAGCAATCTTGCAATCAACCAGGCTACATTCACATAACCATTTTGATTTTTCGCTTGAAACATACTCGTCAAGAAGAGCTCCTTTCTATGCACTTTAGCATACACCGTTGTTCTCTGACACAACCCATATGTGATCATCTTTTGCAACACCCTAAGAATAGGACTCCTAATGGTTGAGGCAAGACTCCTAGACAAATGTAGCTCCTCCTCGTTATTAATGCTTAACCAGGAATCCATAGCATTAAAATTCTCACACTACGCAAACCTCCTTGAAACTATACTTCAAAACCCTCTTAATTTATTTTAGCAGCATGGTAAAAACTCAATCATCAAGCAAATTCGAGTAATGTCAAGGTGTGTCCACGACCTCCAAGTATGAACTTAATCAACTTTTGTCACACCCCGCCAAGGCGGAATCACAAGGCATGATCAATAGGCATCATCACAACACAAGGCGTCAAAATAGAGAAATACTAAATGAATTAAAATCTAATATATAAAAGACACAAAGTGTCATGATAACACCTACAACATTTATCATTCAAATTCATATAGTGCAATCAACCAAAACAAAACAAATGAACATGGATTCCGCAATGCAAGCCTATGGTCCAGCTAATACATCTTCCTAAATCTTCACACGTTTTGCTCACCTGAAAATGATGCTTAAAACGTCAACAAAATTGTTGGTGAGAGTTACAGGTTTAAGACTCACTTATGACACCGCGATCAACAAAAACAACATTTACGAACATATATGCTTGGGTATTCTATCACAAAATAAATTCACATTTATCTGGGGTGGATCGTGCCCCTTCGTCCCACAATATCTCCGCGCAAGACTGACCTACTTGACTAACTAAGTCCGTTCAGGTCTCACACAAGGTCATGTCATCCTCGCATACACATGCCTTACCATAATTCATATCACATAGCAATCATATAGTTTGACACTTAAAAACACATATCACGGTTCATAATTCAAAAATAGTTTTGCATCATTTTCATCCCAAAATATAAGTAAAAAGTGGGACTATAAAACTCACCTCGATGCAAAGCAAATTCAAACTCTTCAATTAACCTTGCAAATAATCTATACAAAACTAAACACACATATTACCATCGATTAGGTCTCTCACCCAAGTCGATGTAACAATCACAACGATGGATACTCTATACCCTATCCCGATTTAACTCATCTATATACTCTTCACAACTTGCTAACCTCAAGTTACCTTATAAAACTTACATCTCAACTTTCTGCATTTTATCCCATTTTTATAGTCACAAGATGACTCCAAATAAAATACTAAAACACCTAATTGGTTCTTCTCCTTACATTCCATAGCTCCCCATAGCTCCTCACAAACACAACTCAAAATCTGCCCTGAAAACTCAGTTTTGACAATGATTATTGTTTGATTAATTTGACTAACTTCCACTCACTTTTAATTTATGAAACCACTTTGGTTGGAAAGTAGACTATTTTTAGTTAATTTTAGGCTCAAGAAAATCAATAAAAGCTATTCGTATGACCGAGATATGGCTCTCGCAAGATGACCTAAAATTCTGCCCAGATTTCTATTCCAAATTTAGCATAATTAACCCTAATTAACTTACCCAAAACCCTAATTATTATCCCTAAAACGATTTTTGATGATCAAAACCTCTTGTTAATACAAATAATGTCTAAAAACGTTATTTATATTTTTTGACCTCTTAATGTTTTGATAATAACAAAATGTGAAAACGTTTATGATAAAATTAAACGTTTATAAATTATTAATCATAAAATTCTATTTCTAAGATTAATCACTTAAGGTATGGATAAACAAATCATTAAACATGATTAGTGATCAAGAAAATATTTTCCTTAAACCTTACATTTCTACAAATGTGTTTTTATAAAAATATAAAAACAAAATATTTATTCATTAAAAGAAATATTTTATTAAAAACATAAAATTTGAAATTCAAATTTTCCCCCAAAATAGAAGGTTCTATAACAGATACAACCTTCACCACAAAAGGACAAAAAAGGGAGCGGAGTCTAGTGGCGGCCCCCTTTTAGGCCTGGCGGCCCCCTTATATATAAGGGACCGCCGGGACCGCCACCAGCAACGGTCATTTTTTGTCCCCTATAAATACTGGGCCACCCCATCTGAAAAACAGAACCTTTGATTCACTGAATTTCTTAGATCATTTTTTCTCTTCTTCTTCTCTTTCTAAAAAACACATATCTTGATCCCTAACATTACCTTGATCTTGTTTTAGTTGATTAACTTCTTTTCTTCTCACCTTCTTCTTCCTTCTTCTAATCAAGTGCAAGAGAAGGAAAATGTATTCTTCTTTTTTTTTTTTTCTTTTTTCTTTTTTTTTTTATATACGAATTGTTATCAAGTGATCTCTCTCTTCCTCCTCAAGATCACAATCTTCATTACAGATATTTGTGTTGTTGTTGTTATATTGGGATTGTGTGGTAGATCCAAGTGTGTAATTGTGTATCCATGTGATTTGGATCTGTGTGTCAATCTAAAGGGGTATATATATCTTGTGAGTGTGTAAAAGACTTAGTGAAGTCTTAGGTTGGGTTCTTGCTAAAGATTTGACTCGACATCTAGCTTAGTGTCGGAAAAGAAAGTAAGCGACGTGTAAACGGTTTTCTCCGCATAAAGGGAGCTTGTTGACATAGTGAAATCTCGAGTGGAGTACTCGGGGAGTGGAGTAGGAACGAAGAGGTGTTTCGTTGCCGAACCACTATAAATCTTGGTGTCTTGGTTTGGATTCTTTTCTTTCTTATCCCTTTTATTTTTATTGTTCTTTAGTTCATTTTAGTAGATGTTTTTGTTGTGATTCATATTGTTGATTGATTGACATATAACTCGAATCAAACCATTTTATAAGCAAAGAATTTTAAACCGGTCAATTAACCTGTAAACTATTTAACCCCCCCCTTCTAGTTTCCACAATTGGTATCAGGAGCAAGGTCACTCAAGATTTTTAAAATATATTGTATTTTAATGCTTGGATCGATATATCTAGAAGGGCAATCTATGCAAAGCCCACCACTTTTTGAAAGCGATAGTTTTATCTATTGGAAAAAAGTTCGAGTCTATATGTTAAATCAAATGATCTAGATCTTTGGCATGTTATTCCAATGGTGATTTTAACCCAATTATTCAAAAATCCGGGAATCCAAGACTGATTGAGATTGTCCATTTTGAAAAACAATTGAGTGATCTTAAAAAGAAGGCTTGCGAAAAATAATGAGCCAAAAATGGTTATTTACATTGCCTTTGCCTAGAAAAGATTATGAATGAATTTTCATGTAGTAATACGACAAAAGAAATTTAGAAACTTTGTTAATCACCCTTTTAAGGATAGCCAATCAAAGATAATAAGATGACCTTTTGGTTCTACAATATGAACAATTCATCATTTCAGAAGGACGAATCTATAGATAGTGCTTTTCTAGATTTACATATATTATTACTAGTCTTAAAGCTCTTTTTTTCTTTTTTGATGAAGGTTACTCTAGTAAGAACTACGTAAGGAAGTTTCTTAGGGCTCTACATCCTAAATGGAGAGCAAAGGTCACGGCGATTGAAGAGTCAAAAGACTTAACATCACTATCTCTTGATGAGCTCATTGGAAACCTCAAAGTCCATGAGATGATCATCAAGAAAGATTCCGAAATAGTCAAAGCAAAAGTTGAAAGGAAATCTCTTGCTTTAAAGGCTAAGAAAGAATCTAGTGATGAAGAGTGTTCGACTTCCGGTAGTGAAGACGAAGAGTACGCCATGGCGGTAAGAGACTTCAAGAAGTTCTTTAAGAGAAGAGGTAGATTCGTGAGACAACCTCGGAACGACAAAAAGACCTTTCAAAGAAGCCGAGACGACAAAAACGGCAAAAGTGAAAGGAAGTGCTTTAGATGCGGAGATCCAAATCATCTTATTGGAGAATGTCCAAAGCCACCGAGAGACAAGAACCAAAGAGCATTTGTTGGAGGTTCTTGGAGCGATAGCGGTGAAGAAGATGATGAAAAGATCCAAGACGAGACATGTCTTGTAGCTCAAGCACCAAATGAGGTATGTTCCGAATCTTCTTACTTTAGTGATGAAAACTCATCAATTGATGATTTAGCTTTAGACAATGAATATGATAAATTGTGCAAAATGAGTTTAATGATAATCACTAAGAACAAAAGGTTAAAAGCTATTAGAAATAGTCTAGAAAATGAGCTTAGAGAATTAAAAGATAGATTATCCACACTCGAGAAAAACAAGGGAGTTGATCTCGATTGTGCAAAGTGTCATACACTTAAAATTGAAAATGAAAAGCTCAAAGAAGAATCTACTAGATTAAACAAATTTGAAAAGAGTACACATTGCTTGAATGAAATGTTAAGTAATCAAAAACCCTCCGGTGATAAATTAGGTTTAGGGTTTAATTCATTTGAAGCATCATCTAGTGGAACTAAGGAAATAAAATTTGTGAAAGCTCAGAAAAAGACGTGTTCTGATGGAGGTCCCATAATTATAGGCGGCCCCCTTAATGATCCGGCGGCCCCCAAAATAAATATGGGACCGCCCCCAGTTACACCTGGATCTGAGAAAACTGTGACTTTTCAAAAATCCATTTTGGGTCCTAGACCAAAACACATAATTGTAAAGAAAGTCAAAGTTCCCGTTGCTAGTGACAATGAAGTTAAACAATTCTATAAGCCATTGTCAAAACCCGGAGTTGGATTTTCGAAACCTAATTTTAGATCTAAAACTTCACCTCCTAGAAGAGTCAATAATAATTATTCTCGTCCTAAAACACCACAACCTAAAAGACATGTTGGTCGACAAAACCAACCCCATGGATTTCCCGTAACTTGGAACAACTTTCCACATCAAAGTTACATGCCATGGGAAATGTGTCTTCCATTCTCACATCCCAAACAATTGCATCAAATGCAAGGGATGTTTGGCACTAACAACTTTGGACCCATGAGATATTGGGGACCAAATGTTTGAGTTATTGTCTTATATAAATAGATATGCCTTGGAGTCGATTTGGAGCCCGACGAATGGATCAAGGATAGCGGATGTTCCAAACATATGACGGGCAACCGAAAGCTCTTCTCCACTTACAAGGCATACAATGGAGGTAACGTTATTTTTGGTAGTAATCTTCGCGGTAACATCATTGGCAAAGGTACGATTTCTAATGACTCTCTTAAAATAGATAATGTAGAACATGTTGATAATCTAGGATTCAACTTGCTAAGTATAGGACAAATATGTGATAATAAGTGTAGAGTAACTTTTTCTGAACATGATAGTGAAATCACTAAGGACGGTAAAGTGATAGGTAGAGGTATTAGGAAGAAAGGCTTATATGTGATGAAATTAGGAAATAAGCCTAAGGATCAAATTTGTCTAGCAACGATTGATGATAATTCCACTTTGTGGCATAGGAGATTAGGTCACGCAAATATGCGTCTCATTCAATCGTTAGCTTCTAAGGAATTAGTTAGGAACCTACCTAAGCTTAAGTTTGATCAACATTTTTGTGATGCTTGCAAAATTGGAAAACAAGCTCACGCTAGTCACAAAGCTAAGAATGTAGTCTCAACGACTAAATGCTTAGAACTTCTCCATATGGATCTTTTTGGTCCATCCGCCGTACGGAGCTACGGAGGAAATCGTTACACCCTAGTCATAGTAGATGACTACTCTAGGTATACTTGGACTAGATTTCTTAAGAATAAAACCGAAGCTTTCGATCAATTCAAAATATTTAGTAAGAAAATCCAAAACCAATTAGGATGTACAATAGTGTCAATAAGAACCGACCACGGTAGAGAATTTGATAATGAAGTGCAATTTGGAGAGTTTTGTAATGCCAATGGTATTACTCATAACTTCTCGGCTCCACGCACTCCTCAATCAAATGGCGTGGTTGAAAGGAAAAATAGGACACTTCAAGAAATGAGTAGAACAATGTTGAACGAGCAATCGTTACCACAAAAGTTTTGGTGTAACGCCGTAGATACTTCAACATATATTCTCAACCGAATCCTAATTAGAACCATCCTAGGAAAAACACCTTATGAAATCTTGAGAGGTAGGAAACCTACTCTTGACTATTTTAGAGTGTTTGGAAGCAAGTGCTTCATTCTAAACACTAAAGACTACCTTACCAAGTTTGACCCAAAGTCTTACGAAGGTGTCTTTCTAGGTTACTCCCAAAATAGTAAAGCCTATATCATTCTTAATAAACACACTAGGAAAATCAAAGAATCACTCAACGTGACATTCGATGAAACTCCTCCACCCTCTAAGACATCACCCTTGGTGGACGATGACTTAGATGAAGAAGAATCTATTAGGGAAATCGAAAAGAAAAACCTGGAAATTGTTGTTGAGGATGAAACTTTAGAGATTGACGAAATAGTCAATATTAAGGAATCTAGGAACCATCCCCTAGAAAATATCATAGGAAACCTTAACCAAAGAACCCTTAGATCACAAGCCCAAAACCACAGTAACTTTTATTGTTTTATCTCTACCATAGAACCTAAGAATGTGAATAAAGCCTAAGGAGATAAAAGTTGGATAGTTGCCATGCAAGTAGAATTAAATCAATTCATTGCTAACGACATTTGGGAGTTAGTTCTACAACCTAAGAATTTAACAATTATAGGAACTAAGTGGGTGTTTAGGAATAAGTTAGACGAGAATGGTATTGTTTCTCGAAATAAGGCTAGGTTAGTTTCTTAAGGCTACAACCAACAAGAGGGCATCGATTATGATGAAACTTATGCCCCGGTTGCTAGACTTGAATCTATTAGGATATTCTTAGCTGAAGCATCATCTAGTGGAATTAAGGAAATAAAATTTGCGAAAGCTTAGGAAAAGGCGTATTCTGATGGAGGTCCCATAAATATGGGCGGCCTCCTAAATGACCAGGCGACCCCCAAAATAAATATGGGACCGCCACCAGCAACGCCTGTATCTGAAAAAAGTGTGTCTTTTCAAAAATCTATTTTAGGTCCTATACCAAAACACATAATTATAAACAAAGTCAAAGTTCCTGTTGCTAGTGACAATGAAGTTAAACAATTCTATAAGCCATTATCTAAACCCAAAGTTGGATTTTCAAAACTCAATTTTAGATCAAAAACTCCACCTCCTAGAAGAGTCAATAATAATTATTCTTGTCCTAAAACACCGCAACCTAAAAGACACGTGTCGACAAACGCACCTCATGGCTTCCCCGTAAAGTTGTAACAACATTCCACGTCAAATATGCATGCCAGTGGGTAATGTGTCTTCCATTCTCAACATCCCAACCAATTGCATCAAAATGCAAAACGATTAGTTTTGCACTAACAACTATGGACCCATGAATATTTGGCGTAGACCAAATGTTTGAGTTATTGTCTTATATAAATAGATATGCCTTGGAGTCGACTTGGAGCCCGACGAATGGATTAAGGATAGCGGATGCTCCAAACATATGGACGGGCACTGTAAGCCTCTCTAACTTATAAGGCATACACTGGAGGTTAACATGAATTTGGTAGTAATCTTCGGGTACATCATTGGCAAATGTACGATTTCTAAAACACTCTCAAAATAGCTAATTTAGACATGTTGATAACTGAGGATTTAATTTGCAATTAGGACAAAATATGTGACAATAAGTTTAGAGAAACTTTTCTAAACATGATAGGAAATCCTAAGGACCGGTAAATCCATAGTAGAGGTTATTTATGGAAGAAAGGCTTATATGTGATGAAATTAGGAAATAAGCCTAAGGATCAAATTTGTCTAACTACGATTGATGAAAATTCCACCTTGTGGCATAGGAGATTAGGACATGCAAATATGCGTCTCATTTAATCGTTGGCCTCTAAGGAATTAGTTAGAAACTTACCTAAGCTTAAGTTTAATCAACATTTTTGTGATGCTTGCAAAATTGGAAAACAAGCTCATGCTAGTCACAAAGCTAAGAATGTAGTCTCAACGACTAGATGCTTAGAACTTTTCCATATGGATCTCTTCGGTCCATCCGTCGTACGGAGTTACGGAGGAAACTGTTACACCCTAGTCATAGTAGATGACTGTTCTAGTTATACTTGGACTAGATTTCTTAAGGAAAATTCAAAACCAATTAGGTTGTTGAATAGTGTCAATAAGAATCGACCACGGTAGAGAGTTTGATAATGAGGTACAATTTGGAGAATTTTGTAATGTCAATGGTATTACTCATAATTTCTCGGCTCCACGCACTCCTCAATCAAATGGCATGGTCGAAAGGAAAAATAGGACACTTCAAGAGATGAGTAGGACTATGTTCAATGAGCAATCGTTACCATAAAAGTTTAGGTGTAACGCCGTAGATACTTCAACATACATTCTCAATCGAATTCTCATTAGAGCCATTCTAGGAAAAACACCTTATGAACTCTTAAAAGGTAGAAAACCTACGTTAGATTATTTTAGAGTGTTTGGAAGCAAGTGTTTCATTTTGAACACAAAAGACTACCTTACCAAGTTTGACCCAAAGTCATACGAAGGTGTCTTTTTAGGTTATTCTCAAAATAGTAAAGCCTACATCTTATTAAACAAACACACTAGGAAAGTCGAAGAATCACTTAACGTGACATTCGATGAAACTCCTCCACCCTCTAAGATATCACCCATGGTGGATGATGACTTAGATGAAGAAGAAGCAATTAAAGTCACCGAAAAGAAAAACCTAGAAAATGAAATTGTGGATGAAACTTTAAAAATTGATGAAATAGTCAACATTAAGGAATCTAGGAACCACCCATTAGAAAATGTCATAGGAAACCTTAACCTAAGAACCCTTAGGTTACAAGCCCAAAACCAAAGTAACTTCTTTTATTTTATATCAACTATAGAACCTAAGAATGTGAATGAAGCATTAGGAGATGAAAGTTGGATAGTCGCCATGCAAGAAGAATTAAATCAATTAGTTGCTAACGACGTTTGGGAGTTAGTTCCTCAACCTAGGAATATGACAATCATAGAAACTAAGTGGGTATTTAGAAATAAGTTAGACGAGAACGATATCGTTTCTCGAAATAAGGCTAGGTTAGTTGCTCAAGGCTACAACCAACAAGAGGGCATTGATTATGATGAAACTTATGCCCCGGTTGCTAGACTTGAGTCCATTGGAATATTAATATCTTATGCTTGCGCCTTAGACTTTAAACTGTTCCTAATGGATGTAAAAGGTGCATTCTTGAACGGTTTTATCAATGAGGAGGTATACATGGCACAACCTCCAGGATTCATTGATTTTGAAAAACCAGATCATGTTTATAAATTAAAGAAAGCTTTATATGGTCTTAAACAAGCACCCAAATCTTGGTATGATAGATTAAAAGCTTTCCTTATTAAACATGAATATAAAATAGGAATGGTAGATAACACCCTTTTTACTAAGAAGAAAAGTTTAAGAAAACATGTACTTAGTACACCATGTAAAAAAGATAAACTGAATTTTCATTAAAAAAAGAGTACAAGTACATCAAAGTAAACTAAGTTAAAACTAAAACTGAGCTCTCAAAAACACACTAAAAACTAACTCCTGGCCTCAAGGGCTTACAATGATTTTTATACAAATTAAAGCTAGGGTTTTGGTCTTGCCCTCGTGTCCTCTCGATTCTACCTTGATCCATCCCTCTTTGGTTCCTCGAGACGCTCTCCTCCAAGTGGATCCATTCTACATCTTCATTTTCGAATCCCACTCACAAGTCAGTGTTCGTACTCTTAAGTGAGCAAAATGATAAAACAACATAAATTTATACCAAAGGTGCCCTAAGTCATATTAGTACTTAATAGTAGTGAAACCAATATTATATATATACATATATATATATAGTTACATATTATTTTATATACTTTATATTTAATATATATATGATAAATATACATATACATTTTTTATATATATTACTTGGAAGTAGTTGACAAATGAAAACTTTCAAATATTTGAAAGTATTTACTTGTTAATGTTACATGTTAACACATAGATCCTTAAAATGAAACTATTTGATGGTTCCAAGGTATAGTCTAGGCCAACAAACTAGTTCTCTATAACCTTGTGGGCTCTGATACCAATTGTCACACCCCGCAAGCTGAATCGCAAGCATGATCATAGGCATCCATTCACAACACAAGGCCGTCAAAATAGAGAAATACTAAATGAGTAAAATCCTATTTTTTAAAAGGGACACAAAGTGTCATGATAACACCTACAACTTTTAACATTCAAATTCATATAATGCAACCAATCAAAACAAAACAAATGAACATGGATTTCCGCAATGCAAGCCTATGGTCCAGCTAATTCCTCTTCCTAACTCTTCACACGTTTTAGCTCACATAAAAATGATTCTAAAAATGTCCATTTAAAATCGATGGCGAGAGTTACAAGTAAAGACTCATACTTATTGACACGCGATCAACAAAAAATATACATTACGAACAGATATGCTTGGGTATTCATCACAAAAACAATCACAAAAAAATGGGGTGGATCTATCCTTCCGTCTAACAATCTGTCTCCGCGGCCAGACTAACATTGACTAGCTAAGTCCGTTCGGGTTCATACTAGGCCATGCCATTCTCACATGCACATGCCTTACCATAATTCACATCACATAGCAATAACACATAGCAATCATATAGTTACCTGATTTAAAGATCCATCCTTAATGATTGTTACGTTAATTAAAATCAATTGTATTGAAAAATTTATAAAACAATACCTTAACTCTTGAAAATAAAAATCCTAAAATTTTTTGGGGTTGTCTTCTTGTTTTGTGTTGTTCGACCGGCCAAGGGAAGGAGAGGAAAAATCAAAGTGATTTAGTTAAGTTTGATTTGTATTTATAGGCTTTAAAAGATAATTACCAAAAACAAGTTGTAATCTAATTAGGATATCTTTTCCTTTTTCTTTTCTTTTACTAAATTTCGTGTTTTTTTCTATTATAAAAAAAATTATTTATTATTATTTACAACTTTAAGACCTATATTTTTTTATTTTAGCTTAAAACATTTGTTTATTTCGTTAAACCTTGAACTTTCTAACTATCTAACAAGCCTTCACTTCTAATTATTTCTAAAAATGAAAAGTACTTTAAAATCACTAAAATACTAACATAATATATATATAATATGTATTATATATATAATATGTATTATATATATATATATATATATGTATATATATATATGTATATATATATATGTATATATATATATGTATATATATATATATATAGTACGTACACAGAAAATTACATACACGACATTTGAAACTACGCAAAGCTTCCAAATGATCTCATTTCCATTCAATCTCATTTTAACTAGTACCATGATTCATAAATCATGTACTTCAATCTCATACACATATCTCTCAAAAACGCATAAAACACATAAAGAACACACATAAACGCTTCAAATAAATTCTAAACAAACTGACCAACCGGCTCAAACCACGGTTGTCACACTTTGCATTTTTGACGAGTATAGCCCTTTTAGTTACATTTGAAAGTGTAATAATTAATGAAACATCGTCCCTTTTGCGCAACTTCAGTCCTTGTAATTTTACGGCGTAACCCAATACATGGTTACGTCGTAACCTTCTTGACGCGGCTTTCCTTCTATAAGAGATATTTTGGTTACGACGTAATTAATAATCGCGTTGCGCCGTAACCCTTAGTCAATCATCAAAATCATTTCCATAATAAACGATTACGGCGTAACCATATTAGACGTTACGCCGTAAAGCCTCGTCAGCACCGAATCTTCGTGTTAATTAAGTGATCTTTCAAATCTTCGTAATAACTAAATGGTTACGGCGTAACCTAGCGGGCCGTTACGCCGTAACGTCTTCAAGGCTTCTAATTCGGCATCATTAATTAATAAAAATATAGTACCCCTACTAAATAATATAATAGTGGCACTATTCTTTATTTGGCCTGTAGGCTACATTCGGTAGAAATATAGTAGCCCTCCATAATATTTTAGTACCTCTACTAAATAAATTAGTAT